>CAUYQU010050555.1:0-19160 GCA_963574635.1 Cheracebus regulus | reverse complement strand
TCTGAGCCTTGGGGATGGTCCGAGGCTCTGTGCTCCAGAACAGCCGGAGGAAGTGTATGGGCGCAGACTGAGAGATTCCCGGGAGACCCTCGCCACCTTCGAGTCCATGATCCTGTGCCCTCCTCGCACATGTGCAGGGAGAGGTCTATCACCTGTCCCACTCCCCTCCCCCCACAGACTCTGGGTTAGTTAAATGGCTGATCCGGGACTGCCCTCAATTTGTGGCGATCTCACTGGCCCGTTGGGGGAGAGAGCCAGTCCCAGGAGGGCTCTGGAGGGTGGGTTCCAGGATCCTCAGGCCCCCACCAAGAATTGCCCCTCTGGCCACAGTGCTGAATGAGGATTGCTGCCCTGGGGACTCAACCAGTCACTGTTCATGGCCACCAGCATCCTGTCACTAGGCTCCATGCAGCCCAAGGAACCCCACTGGTCCTCAGGGACCCTGCCCTTCACACACCCCGATGTCAGCCCGGCCACTGTGGCCTTCACCCCACCCAACCTTATCCCTAGTCAACCTTATCCCCAGTTTCCCACAGCAGAGGCGAGGTGAGCTGGAACATGGAATGAAATTTATTGAAGAGAAACACATACTGAAACCGTTGAAGAGAGGGGAACCACAACACAGAGAGAAACTGCACACAGCCACCACAGGCCACAGGTCCCGGGCCCTCCTCCTGGGATTCTGGCAAGGTGCCTCATCTGCCTCCCCTCCCACTGTGGCCCCCAAGACCACCTCCCTCCTTCCCGAGGGCCCCGGGTCCGCCTCTTGCCAGGACGGTGGACTCTGGCAGTGTCCACTGGCTTCAGGGAGCCCCCTCCCGAGCCCATCCGCTGGGGTAGGGCCCTGCCTTATGGCTTTCACAGGACCGTCACAGGACACTGGAAGACACAGCAGAGGACACATCACTGGGTGGAGGAAACTGAGTCACAAATAACAACAGGGGTGGAACACCACGGCACAAAGCTCCCCGGGGAGCCTCAGGCAGGGCAGTCCCGCCCTGTCAGTGGTCCAGTTCTTCCTGCCACAGTCACTGTCACCATCACAGTCACTGGGTAAGCATCCGCCATGTCCTGGCACCTCCTTTCCACCATCTCTCAGGACTGCACTGGGGGCCTCCAGGGAGGAGCTGCTCAGAGAAGAACACACACAGCTCTAGGAGAACAAGCAGCCCCGGGCCTAGGTCTACACCGGGAAAGCAGAGGCGCTGCTCACAATGTGGGACAGACAGCAGCGAGCAGAGTGTGGGCTTGCGGGAAGCTCACAGCACGTGTCCCGGGCCCAGAGGCGGCCGCCCGGGTGGGCGCACAGCACACGACTTTGTGCAGGAATGACGGCTAGTGGTGGGTGGGCGTCTGCTGGGTGCGTGGGTCACTACAGGGCCTACACAAGTAAGGGTAGGATTCCCAGAACAGGGGGCAGCCTGCCCTGGGGATGGTGAATGGGGGGACCCCTCTTTGGAGACCCAGGCAGCTGGCACCCTTGAGAGGGCTTCTTTCTTGCTTCTCTCCCAACCCAGGATAAGGGTTGGAGGCAGACATCTTCAGGTGCCCCCACCCAGGCCACGGCTGGCCACTCAGGGATCCCTCCAGGCCAGCCCCCCATTTGGAATCAAACGTGGTCATCTGGGTCATGGGGAAGGGCTGGGGGTGGTGGCCAGGGCCCCTAGGGGGAGGTGGGAGGCACTGCTCCTGATGTGGGGTGAGGGACTGGCCCTGGCGTGGCCTCCGTCTGCCTCCAGGGTGCGGCTCCCTGAGAGGAGACAAGCCTCGGGCCTTCGGAGCCTATTTGTCCGGGGAGGACTTGGGCTGGCCCGCCTCCCCAGCCCCGTCCTCATCCTCATTTTCAGACTCCTCCAAGATGGGCTTGAGCCCCTCCTGGGGAGGTTCCTCAGCCTCCTGTCCTCCCACCTGGACAAGGCCCTCTAGCTCCCAGCTGGGACCTCCTGGGGCCATGTCAACTGCACTGCCCATCTGGGCTGGGAGGCCCCCAGGGACGTCGATGGGCCCTGTCTGACCTGGGACTTTGAGGCTGGCAGGGGCATTTTCATCTTCTCCAGTGGCAGGGGTGCCCCTGGCGGCCTCTTTGGTGGCAGAAGGGGCCTCAGCAGCATCTTCCCTGCTGGGATCAGTGTCCCTGGTGTCCCCCCGGGCTGAGGAGGCCTGGGTGACGTCTCCTCGGGCAGGGGCCATCTGGGCAGCAGCTGGGTCTTCGCTCTCCACTGGGGCCTCTGGCCAGGCTGCACGCTGCTGGCTCCTCGCCGGGGAGGCCGCGCACACCTCCACCTCCCGGATAAGCCGAAGCAGCCGTAGAAAGCCGGGCGGCCTCCCATCCAGCTGCATCCGCTTCAGGGTATCCTGGAGAGCCTCACTGGGGCGAGCCCGAGACAGCACCTGCCGCAGTCGAAAGTGGTTGGCCAGGGCTGGGTGGAAGGCCCCCTTCTCCATGGCCTTCTGCAGCAGGCCTTCCAGGCGCACCACGAAGGCAAACAGCTCCTCCTGGGGCCCCTGCGTGCAGGTCAGGAACTTCAGCCGCGTAGTCACCCATGTGTCCCGATTCCTAAATGCGTGCCCCAGCGCTGCCAGGCAGTCCACCGTGGAGAAGCTGGGCTCTTCCTCCAGGAGGCCATTTATGATCTCTAGGGCTGCGCCACGCAAGCTGCTCAGCACCCGCCTCCTCCTCTCCGTTTCGGATGCGTCGCACCACAGCTGCAGCATGTCGTTGACATGCTCCAGCCAGCTCTCAAAGGACTCTTCCATGCAGTCTGGCTGCACCATCCCGGAAAAGCGTCTTAGTTCCTGGCGGCCCACAGTTTTCAACAGAGGCCACAGGGCTCTGTTCCATGACTGAGTCCAGGTCTCTCTCTCACCTGCACCTCCTCCCTCACCTGCACTTCCGGCCTCACCTGCACTTCCGGCCTCATCTTCACTTCCGGCCTCATCTTCACTTCCTCCGTCACCTGCGCCTCCTGCCTCACCTGCACCTGTGACCACTGCCTGTCCCTGGGACCGTGCAGGGAAACTGGCCATATCCTGAAACTCAGCATCAGGGGCCTGGGACAGGGAGATCACGTTCCAGAGTCCCCCTTTGCCTGGTATTTGGCGAGGAATAAAGCTTCGGTTTAAACCCTCGGTGAACTCCACCAAGGCTGCCCTGGCCCCGAGCCCCCTTCTGAAGACCTTGGTGAGCACTCGGTACCTGCCCAGGGGCGACAGGGCAGCCCGAAAGGCCTCCTGGAACTCACGTTCCTCGCAGTCGTCAGGGATACCCAGGATGAGCAGGGAGCGCTCTGCGTTCACACCCATCCACCTGCACCAGTCCTGAATCATCGCCCGAGCCATGGCAGAGGACTTGAGGAAGGGAGCTTGATCAGACAGGAATGTGTGATGACTGTTGCAGTCTCTGACGCAGCCTGTGCATGCAAAGGGGAGAGAGGGATGTTGCTGCCAGGCAGCCCACCCCCACTACAGGCCTTCACCCTCCCCTCCCACGCACTGCAGCACTCAGGGATACACTCCCTCCCACTGCTGTAGCCCAGGCGCCCCCCCAAACCCTCCCCCAGTTGGTGACAATCCCTTGGCACACAACCGCTGCCTCTATTGGGAGACCCCCTGCTGCCTGAGCTGAAGCCCCTATCACATCGTGAATGCACTTCCACCTCCCACCATCATCTGTAACAGTGCAGCCAGAAGTCCTCCTCTATCCAAGCCCCTGCAACAGGTAGCTTCCCCTGCCCGCCCCCCACCAGTCCCTGCGGCCAGGAGTCCTCCCCTGCACAGATCCTGGCAGCCTGAAGTCCTTCCTCACCCAAACTGCTGAAGAGAAGCAGAGAGACCTCCCCGCTTCTCTTTCCCAGCGCCAAACCAGGAGCCCCCTCCCTCTTTCAATCCTCCTTTTAACCTGGCAACCCCCTCCGCGCCCCCAACACCTGCAACCAGAAGTCCCCTTCCTCCCCGCACAGCCAGAGACCCCCTCTCTCCCACCGCCCGCTGCACCTCTGCAGTGGGAGCCCTCCCCCCACAGACTCCTGCAACCGGGAGCCCCCTCCTCCCCTCTCCGCGGGCGCTGACCCGACCTGGACCCCCTCTCGCGCCCACTGCCTAGGGAGGCAGCGATCTGGCCCCTGCCCAGTGCGCCCGCTGTCACTCTGGGGTCCTGCTGGTGACTGCTCACTTTCTCCGACTCTGCGGACGCTGCGACCACCCATGGAAAAATGCCGCCTTCGGGCTGCGGAGCCCACTCTGGAGGCTGCCTAGAGGCCCTGGAGCAAGAGAGTGGAAGATCGCGCCTCAGTCACGCGGCTGCGCTGCGCAACACTGGGGGTCTCCCAGGCCAGCTGTGCTAAGGCCACATGGGATTTCCGCTTTTCCCAGAAGTCCCAGGTAGATGAGGAGGAACAATTTCGGAGTCTCTGTGGAAGACAAGTGGCTAGACAGGAGGAGACTTCTGCGTTGCCCTGGCAACAAGACCTGCATGGTAAGGGCTTAATGTTCCAAGGCTTGGAGCCTCTGGGAGCAACAGGCCCACCGATTGGTCCTCCACCATCAAAACGATCTCCATCAGTAATTGTGGCAAATTGCCGAGGTGGGTGGACTAGAAATCAGGAGCAGGAGAACCTACGACCAGCTCCCCAGGGTATTCACAGCCTGCCCTGATCATGCCTGGAATCCCTACAACACAGATTGATTGCTGGCTGTGTTCCTCATCACAGCTCTTTACCCGCCAGCCTTCAACCACCTGGGCAGCCATTGCATAGGAAAGCTGGGTGGCCTATATGTGTCACTGAACATGTATGCCCCTCATCTGTAAATGGGCAATAAAACACTTTCCTTTTTATATATTGCTGGATATGAATTTCTAATAGTTTTGCTACACTGTTCATGACAGATATTTTTCTATAATTTTCTGGTTTTATGTCTTTTTTGATCAGGATTTAGGTTTGTACTGGCCCCATAAACAGTTTTTTGTTTTTTTTTGTTTGTTTTAGCTTTAGAAATTTTTTTGGTAATAAATATATTTATGAACTATAGGGCTATTTGTTTTTTCGATTCAATCCATTGGAACTTTTGATAAATTGCTTTGTATCCAATGGATTTGTCAATTTTATCTAAGTTGTCAAAATTATTGTCATAAAGCTAATATTCTCCCACTATTCCTTTAATGCCTGTATGATCTCTAATGATATCCCTCTTTCATGGTTGATATTAATGATTATTTTCTTTTTTCTTGATTAGTCTTCCTAAAGGTTCTACATTTCGTTGCTCTTTTAAAATGTTTATGATTTGCTTACTTTTAGTTTGTTTTCTATTTGTTGATTTCTGCTCTTATATCTCTATTACCTCCTTCCTTCTACTTATTCAAGATTTACTTTTCTATTCCTTTTCTAGCTTCTTTAGGTCGAATGTTTTATACATTTACTGATTGATATTAAATATTAAATATATTTTATATATTTACTGACTTCTTGTCTAGTGGTTATCTCAATTGCTGAGGCAGGGATGTTGAATCTCCAACTATAATTGTGGAAATGTCTAGTTGTGCCTTTATACTGTCAATTTTTGTTTCACATATTTTGAGGCTCTGTTATTGGGTGCAAACATGTTTATGAGTTCTATGTGCTTCTGATTAATTAAACCTTATATAATTATTACCTTTATCTTAGGTGATACTCTCTGGAACTCCACCTTGTCTGCTATCATAGCCATTCCCACTTTCTTATGCTTGCCCCTTGCATGGTATATAATTTTACAACCTCTTACTATCAAGCCATCTGAGTCTCTATATTAATTGCATCTCTTGAAGACAGTAAAAGTCTTGTTCTTTTATTCTTTCTGACAATCTCTGCCTTTTGATTGGAGTGTTTAGCCCATTTACATTGAATGTGATGTTTGATATGTCTGGATTTAGGTCTATACTTTTACTATTTGCCCCATCTGATTTTGTTCCCATGTTCCCCGTTTTCTGCCTGGATTAATCAAATATTTTTCACTTTTAATGTATCTGTTATCTTCTTACCTATACCCCTTTGCATTTTTGTAGTGCTCACTCTAGAGATTATAATATCTTTAACTTTTCACTGTCTACTTAAAGTTAAAATTGTACATAAATGTAAGAAACTCTTCATCACATAGATTCATTTCCATTCCACATCATCCTTTATGCTATAGTTGCCAAACCCTAGTATATACTATTAAACTGTTTCCTTTAAAGTCATATTATTATAAAGAAATTAAGAGCAAATAACTATTCATTAATATTTACCCCCACATTTACTATTTCTAGTGTTCTTCACTTCTACCTAAAGATCAAAGATTTCCTCTAGTTTCATTTCTCTTCTGTTTGAAAGACTTCCTTTAGTATTTCTTTTAGTGCAGTTCTGTTGATGAATTTTCTTAGCTTTCATGTATCTCAAAAGATACTTATTTTATCTTCATTCTTAAATTTGTTCTATTTCCCTAGATACACAGTTCTGGATTGGAAGGTTTTTTTTTTTTTCTTTCAGCATTTTAGAGGGAATCGCTCCACTGTCTCATGGCTTCCGTTGTTTCTGATGAGAATTAAGTGGAAATTCTTAACATGCTCCCATATGTAGTGTTTCATTTTACTCTGACTACTTTCAAGATTTTTCTTATCCTTCTTTGTTTTCACTAGCTTGACTACAATGTGCCTAGGTGTTTCCTTTGTATTTATCCTCTTTGTGGTTCACCAAGTTTCATTAAATTTGTAAATAGTGGATTTCCCGAGAAAAAATGATACTAGAAGAATTTTTCAGTCATTATTTCTTCAGATAGCGTTCCTTCCCCATTTTCTCTATCCCATCCTGGCATTCAAGATACACATTTGACCTCTATATGTTGTCCAACACAACACTGAGATTCCATTCCTTTTTATCGTTGTTCCTCTTGGTTTATCCAAATAGATTACTTCTATTGATCTAGCTTCAAGTCCATGACTCCTCTGTCATCTGCAATCTGTTATTAAGCTAATCCATTGAATTTTTCACTTTATGTTTTTCAGTTCTGGAATTATAGTTGGTTCATTTCTCTTTTTTACATTTGTATTAGGTCTAGGGGTACATGTGAAGGTTTGTTGCATAGATAAACACGTGTCATGAGGGTTTATTGCACATATTATTACATCACCCAGGTATTAAGCTTGTACCCAATAGTTATCTTTTCTGCTCCCCTCTCTCCTCCCACCCTCCAACCTCAAGTAGACCCCAGCATCTGTTGTTTCCTTCTGTGTGTTCAAAAGTTCTTATCATTTAGCTCCCACTTGTAAGTGAGAACATGCAGTATTTGGTTTTCTGTTCCTGTGTCAGTTTGCTAAGGATGGTAGCCTCCAGCTTCATCCATGTTCCCGAAAGACATGCTCTTGTTCTTTTTATGGCTGCATAGTATTCTGTGGTGTATATGTAGCATATATTCTATATCCAGTCTGTCATTGATAGGCATTTAGGTTGATTCCATGTCTTCGCTATTGTAAATAGTGCTGTAGCAAACATTCGTGTGCATGTGTCTTTATGGAAGAATGCTTTCTATTCCTCTGGATATATACCCAGTAATGGGATTGGTGCTTTGAATTTTTAGCTCTTTAAGGAATCACCACACTGCTTTCCACAATGGTTGAACTAATTTACACTCCCACCAACAGTGTATAAGGGTTCCCTTTTCTCCACAACCTTGCCAGCATCTGTTATTTTTTTTTTTTTGACCTTTTAATAATAGCCATTCTGACTGATGTGAGATGGCATTTCATTGTGGTTTTCATTTCCATTTCTCTAATGATCAGTGATATTGAGCTTTTTTCATATCTTGTTGGCCGCATGTATATCTTCTTTTGAGTAATGTCTGTTCATGTCCTTTGCCCACTTTTTAATGGGGTTGATTTTTTTTTCTCTCTTGTAAGTTTATTTAATTCCCCTATAGATTCTGGATAGTAGACCTTTGTCATATGCATAGTTTGCAAATATTTTCTCCCATTCTGTAGGTTGTCTGTTTACTCTGTTGATAGTTTCTTTTGCTGTGCAGAACCCCTTAAGTTTAATTAGATCCAACTTGCCAATTTTTGTTTTTGTTTTTATTGTTTTTGGTGTCTTTGTCATGAAATCTTTGCCTGTTTCTATGTCCAGGATGGTAATTGCCTAAGTTGTCTTCCAGGGTTTTTATAGTATGGGGTTTTAGATTCAAGTATTTAATTCATACTGAGTTGATTCTTGCATACAGTGTAAGCAACGGGTCCAGCTTCAATCTTCTGCATATGGCTAGCCAGTTATCGCAGCACCATTTACTGAATAGGGAGTCTTTTCCCCGTTGTTTGTCTTTGTCAGCTTTGTCAAAGGTCAGATGGTTGTAGGTGTGCAGCCTCATTTCTGGGCTCTCTATTCTGTTCAATTGGTCTATGTGCCTGTTTTTGTACCAGTACCATGCTGTTTTAGTCACTGTAGCCTTGTAGTATAGTTTGAAGTTGGATAATGTGATTTGTTCAGCTTTGTTCTTTTTGCTTAGGATTGCCTTGGCCATTTGGGCTCTTTTTTGGTTCCATATAAATTTTTAAATTATTGTTTCTAGTTCTGTGAAGAATGTCATTGTTAGTTTGATAGGAATAGCATTGAATCTGTAAATTGCTTTGGGCAGTATAGCCATTTTAATGATATTCATTCTTCCTATCCATGAGCATGGAATGTTTTTCAATTTGTTTGTGTCTTCTCTAATTTAGTTGACCAGTGTTTTGTAATTCTCTTTGCAGTGCTCTTTCACCTTCCTGGTTAGCTGTATTCCTAGGTATTTTATGTTTTTGTGGCAATTGTGAATGGAATTGCCTTTTCAATTTGGCTCTCAGTTTGGTTGTTGGTGGTGTATAGGAATGCTAGTGATTTTTGTGCATTGATTTTGTATCCTGCAACTTTGCTGAAGTTTTTTTATCAGCTGAAGGAGCTTTGGGGCCAAGACTATGGGATTTTCTAGATGTAGAATCATGCTGTCTACAAACAGAGTTAGTGTGACTTTTTCTCTTCCTATTCGGATGCCCTTTATTTCTTTCTGTTGCCTGATTGCTCTGGCTGGGACTTCCAATACTATGTTGAATAGAAATGATGAGAAAAGGTATCCTTGTCTTGTGCTGGTTTTCAAGGGGGAATTGCTTCCAGCTTTTGCCTATTCAGTATAATGTTGGCTGTGGTTCTTATTATTTTGAGTTATGTTTCTTCAATATCTAGTTTATTGAGAGTTTTAAAAATGAAGTGATGTCAAATTTTATCAGAAGCCTTTTCTGCATCTATTGAGATAACCATGTGGTTTTTGTCTTTAGTTGTGTTTATGTGATGAATCACATTTGTTGATTTTCATATGTTGAACCAAACTTGCATCCTAGGGATGAAGCCTACTTAATAATGGTGGATGAGCTTTTTGATGTGCTGCTGGATTTGGTTTGCAAGTATTTTATTGAGGATTTTTGCATTGATGTTCATCAAGGATACTGGCCTGAAGTTTTCTTTTTTTCTTGTGTCTCTGCCAGGTTTTGGTATCAAGATGATGCTAGTTGCATACAATGAGAGTCCCTCTTCCTCAATTTTTTGGAATAGTTTCTGTAGGAATGATACCAGATCATCTTTGTATATCTGGTAGAATTTGTCTGTGAATCCATCAGGTCCTAGGCTTTTTTGGTTGGTAGGCTATTTATTACTGATTCAATTTCTGAGCGTGTTATTGATCTGTTCAGGGAATCAATGTTTTCCTGGTCCAGTTTCGGGAGGATATGTGGGTCCAGAAATTTATCCATCTCTTCTAGATTTTCTAATTTGTGTGTGTAGAGGACTTTGTGATAGTTTCTGATGGTTGTTCCTATTTTTGTGGGGTCAATAGTAACATTCCTCTAATCATGTTTAATTGTGTTTATTTGGATCTTCTCTCTTTTCTTCTTAATTAGTCTAGCTGGTGGCCTATGTTGTTAATTTTTTTCAAAAAATCAACTCCTGGAACTTCAAGCCAGTGGGTTTTATCTTGTGAGGTGCTGTGGAAGTGGGGCCTCCAGGCTGTTGCTGCTCAGCCCCCATGATTCAGCCTCTTTCCTAGAGGTAGGTACAGGAGTCTAACCTTCCACTTTGCAGAAGCTGCAGCTACTTTTGCTGGAAAGCTGAAGTATCTAAAGCTCCAGGTTTCCCACACATGCCTGAGTGGCTGGTTGTTCTGCCAAGACTCCAAGTGGCTCTGTCTGTCAGACTGAAAACTGAAGGCCCTGGTGGAATGGATTCACAAGGAGATCTCCTGATCCGAGGGTTGCAAAGATCTCTGGGAGAAATGTGGTTTCTTAGGGTCACTCATTCACTCACCACTTTACTGGGTAGGGGAGGATCCCCTGGCTCCGTGTTGCTCCCAGGTAGGCCATTGTCCTGTCTTGCTCTTCTTCATTCTCTGTGGGTCAGGTTGTTTCCTTGATTAATCCCAATGCAAGTACCTGGATGTTTCAGTTGAAGGTGTTGCATTTACTCGCCCCTTCTGTTCCTCTCCATAAGAGCCACACACACCAGCTGCTTCTCGTCAGCCATCTTGGCCACTCTCCCAATGGCTTCAACAGTTTCTTCTTCTCTACTAAAATTTCCTATTTAAAAATTCATTGTTATTCCCTTGGGCCATGTTTTTACACATTTTACATTTTTACACTTTTACCTTTTACACTTAACATTTACATTTCTACACTACACAATTGGCTTTATGTAAATCATAATAAACAACAGCGAAAGTGATAAGTAGGATTGGTGTATATAATTCATTCATTAGTTTATTCATATATCCACCCATTCAACAATTAGTCCTAGAAATTTAGAATATTAGGGAATATTATATATATATATATACACACACACACATACACACACATTGCATGTAATGGGATTAAGGCCCTTATGAAAGACTTCACACAGCATCTGGCTAGCTGGTTTCTCCCTCTCTCTCTCTCCATATATATATATATATATATATATATATATATATACACACACACACACAGACACACACACAGACACACGGATATTTATATTGCACATAACATTGGGCAAACCAATTCAACACTTTACAAAGAAAGATATAGAAATGGCCAGTGAGCACATAAAAACGTACTCAACATGATTAGTCATCAGAAAGATGATAATTGAAATAACAATGAGATACCACTTCCCACCCTCTCAAATGTTGTTGGGGATGGGAAAGAAAAGGAACTCTCATACATTTCTGGTGGGAATGTAAATTGCACAACCACTTTGGAATACATTCTGGTAGTTTCTTATAAAACATAAAACTATCCTATGATGTGGCAATTCATCTCTTAGATATTTGCCCAAGAAAAATGAAAGCATATTTCCATACAAACATGTGTACATGAATATTCATAGTAGCTTTATTTATAATCGTCCAAACTGGAGACAGCCCAGATCATAACCTGGTGAATGAATAAACCAACTCTCATGTATCCATACAACAGCATACTACTCAGCCATAGCACATTCAACAACATAGATAAATCTTAAAAATGTCACGTTGAATGAAAGAATCCAGACACACAAGAGTACATACAATCTGATTCCATTCATACAGAATAGTGGCTATCCTGGTCTTCGCCCTCAGTTCCAGACCCTCCACTCCCCCCACTACCATCTTGAAGACGCCCAAGAGGGAGGGGTCCCTTCCATTCCTTCGTTCCCTCCTTCGTCTGCTGGTCGATTTGTTCATTCATTCATCAGCACGCTCATTCCACTCCTCCCCACCTCCACCCAAGCGTCTAGCCCGCCCGCGCAGCTCCCGGGCAGACGGATCAGACTCCCCTTCCCAGTTCGCCCCGCCCCAACCCCGCCCCTTTCCCTCCCCGCCCCCTTTCTGGGCCAATCGGCGCCCAAACTGGGGCTGAGGCGGGGCCTCGCTCCCTCAGAACCCCTGGCTGCGCTCGCGGCTTTGGAAACGCGCTGCGGAGCACTTAGGCTCTGCCGGGCACTAGCGGCTCTGTGGCGCTTCCTGCCACGCCAGGCCTGCCTGGGCCGCCCCAGCGCCGCTCCGCCGAAGGCCGCGCGACGGCCGCCACCTGGCGTGGGTGAGTGTGCGGGCCGCGGAAGTATGTACAGAGAGAGCGGGACGGGGCTCAGGGCCCTGGTGATCCTGAGGGCGGCAGGAGGACGTGCGGGCCTGAATGAGCGTGCGAGGCCGCGAAAGGACGTGCAGGGGGCGCAGGACCGCGTGCGGGGCTGGAGCGACTGTGCGGGCCGCCGAAGAGTGCACGGTGGAGGGAGGGGGCGTCTCTGGGCGGTTGGAGAGCTGCTCGGCCTTGGGCCGGCCAGAGCTGGGAACGGGTCCCGGATGACGGGTACGAAGAGGCCCGAAGGCCTTCCGGAGGCGGGCGGGGGGCGGCGGTCCCGGGTGGGAATAGCGAAAGTGCGGAGGCCCGCTCTGCTCTTTGGGGGACGCTAGGGATTGGGAACCGCTCAGGGGCGGAGAGAGAGGACCCCCGCCCCTAGCACCTAGAAGCTCCATTGGGAGGGGGCGTTGTAGTGGGGAGCTTAAAGGACTTTTCACTGGTCTGGGGGAGGGGCTGAGCCGCAGTCTGGGCGCTGGGTGGGAACAGTTCCCACTAGGGAGTCCCTCCTTTCCTTTTGAGGGGGCGGGGTGATGTTAAGCCTCATCTTGGTGGGGAGGATGGGGGCAGATAGGTAGCCTAGAGAGAGAGCTGTGGGGAAGGAGAGGAGAGGGGGCGGTGAGCCGAGCTCAAGGCCCTCTGTCTGAACCAGTCTTTTTCTCTTGCCCTACTGGGGGCCGCCATCTCCCACTCCAGTGCCCCCGCCCTCTTAAACTCCTTTGCTGGCTCCACCAGTCTATATTTGGGTGATTAATTACATGTATTTTCCACACACACACCCCACTCGCTTGCTGCCCAAAGCCCATGGTCCCTTTCAAACAACCCCCCCAATTCCTGGCACTCTTCCCAGAGGTCCCACCCTGCCACCCTGTTCCAACCGAAGCCCTCCAGCCAGCCTTGGCCTAGCTGGGCATGCTGCCCCCTCCAGTCTTCTTGGTCAATGAAACATTTCCTCTTCAACCTCAGCCCGACATTTTTCCTTTACAAGAGATTTTCAGATGGGATTGCTGGAACAGCACCTCCCCTAGGTACTAATGCCTCAGTCCTTCCCCACCCCCACCCCCACCCCGCAACATTGGGCCTTCAAGTAGAAGCCACTTGCACAGTGTCTGGCCCAGTTCAGTACATCCCCCCAAAATGTTACTTGGGAGATGTACTGAACTGGGCCAGACACTGTGAGTTTTATATATAGAACCCTACTGAGCGGTGATTTTTAGCCTTCTGTCTCTGAGGGACCCCTTGGAAATCTACTAGAACGTGTAGATTCTCTTCTGACCAGCACAGACTTGGAGATAGTGGGCTCCCATTTCAGGCTCCTGGGCAGGAACCCTGTCCGTGACAGATTTTGAGAGTTGGAGAATTTGGCAGCCTCCAGCTTCTAGACAGGCCAGTGTTGAGGAGGTGCAACTCTGCATCGTAATCTCCTGGGCGCTTGTTGAAATATGCAGATTCCTTGGTCTCTCCCAAACCTGCTACTCTGCCACACCAGTTTTTAGTGAACTCCAAACCAACCTTCTCACTCAATGATCCAGCCCTTACCCAAACCTGCCTGGACTCCTTGGATGGCCCTGGGCTCCTTGCAATTTGCATAGCATCCCACCTCACCCCCAATTTCAAATCCTTCATATCCAGGCAGTGTTACCTAAAGGAAGCTATACTTACAATTTATTTTGATTTTTAGTAAGATGCTTTCCTCAATTAAGTACACAAAGCTTTCCTCAATTAAGTACAACAAACACTACAAAATCCCTTTCTGGTCTACCTTCTTGCTTTTTATAGAAAGGAAATAAGAAACCTAAACAGAAAGAGACAGGTGCCCAGGCAAAGTGAGAGAGGAAACAGATGCCTTCCCACCCACACATACAGAAAAAGGCGCACACAGACACAAATACCCCAAGAGAGACAGACTCTTGGTGAGATGCCCTCTCTTTAGGCCCTTCAGGATTTGAGTAGCAGCCTGTTTGCATGGGACGGGATGGAGTGGGCCCACATGGGGCCTTCACTTACGCCTCCTGGCCTGCCAGGTGGAAAGAACATGAAGGCCAGGCTCGGCGTGGCCCAGGGCTTGGCTCAGGGGATGCATCCTGGCCTGGCTAGGGTGGATCCAGATCTTGGTGGTGTATATTCAGTTGAACCCAGTATCTGGCCCAGTTCAGTACATCCCCCACAATGTGGGGGACAGGTTCCTGGGAGGAGCACACAGGTCGGCTTCTGTTCACCTGAATTATTGCAATCCAACAGGTGGGGCCTTACCTGCCAGGCTGATCTCTTGGAGTACTCTGAGCCATGATGAGTCATTCATGTGTGTCTCTTTTGGGTAAGTCTGAGTGTTGATGCGTACTGTCTGCTGGCCTTGACACTGGGCATGCTACCAGAAGACCCTATGGGTAGGATTACAACATGGTGAGGAGTATCATTTTGGTTCCAGAAGCACTTATATTTTCATCTATGCCAGTGTTGCTGAACTGTCTGCCCAGAGACAGTTCTCTCAATCCACGCAATACAACTCACCGGAGAAAAGACATTCAGGAAAGAGAATTTGGAATCTAGTCTCTCTTTTGGATGGGAGAGGGAGCTGAAGGCATCCACCTGAACTGGATCTCTTGTGAGTGGAAACCTTTGAAAACACCCTTTAGGGTATATTTGCTCTTGCCTGAAACTGAACTGAACACAAGCCACCTGTTGTCTTCTGGGTAAACTCAGGCTTTAGGGCCTGAGGACATTGTGCTCCACGTCTTTATTTAGATGCTTCAGAGAGTCCAGGTGTTTCTGGCACCCCTTGGAAGCTTCTGGAACCTTCCAGATGGGCTTTATCTGGGTGCCCTTGCTGGCTTTCCCCTGCCCAGGGAAGGACAGCGCACCTGTTAGAGAATGTTGCTTGGCTATTTGTGTGATAAAATCAGTTAAATGCTGGTCTTTAGGTTCAGAAACTACCTTTAGCCAGTAGCCAAACATCCAGCAGTGGGGCGGGGGTGTCCTTAATCCAAAGACAACCAGAAAACACCTGATTATTACTACATTTTGTGACGTGGGGTTTTTTTTTTTTTTGTCTCTGTTGAATTCAGCTCTTCATTTCTGTTCTTCTACATCAAAGGGAAATGATTGGGTCTCTTAGTGTTTTCTGCTTCCATGCAGTAAAAATTTAAATAAGTTGGTTAAAATTTACATTGTGATCTAACCCATGTTAGCAGGAAGATTTGTTCACTCACCTGAGCTCTCGTGTTTTAGAAAGCATGATTTTTCAAATAATCAGGCAGTAGGTTGACATTGACATCATTATTTTCCATTTATTCTAGCAGATGTTTGTTAAACAGCTGCAGTGTAATGGCGCTTGCCTAGGTCCAGTGTGCAATTCACAGCTGACCTTGACAGGGCCTTTGCTTTCTGGGAATTTGTAGTCTTTAGACTATCTTCAGATCCCATTGAAAGAAGGCAAGAAGGCAAGTAATACTATTTACATTAAGGGTTGGAAATGTGTTTTCCCATAGTATTTCTTTGAGTTTTCATATTTCCCAGTTGTATGTAGTTGTGCATCCTACAAGATTCGGGGCATGCTTTTATGCTGTGAGTGAAAGTCCCTTATGTTCAAGGTCAGCATTACCCTGTGTGGTCCATCGGGTGTGCATTACAATGATTTTCATGTTCCATCTGGAATTGCTTTGACCTTGATTCCCCAAGATCCACTGTCAGAAGGCAGTGGACACCTGCATTTGTCACTTTTGCAACAGCATCCAGCTTCTTTTCCTGATTAGTTCCACCATTTTAAAATAGAACAGTTGTGCGACATGGATCCTAAATGATCCAGTTGTCTCTAGGATTGATGACAATTTTATTTTGAACTGCAGCAGGGATTGATATGTTACCTTTTTTTAAATGATCTTCCTTTGCTTCTGCTAAAGCTCTTTTACCTGATATACTTGATTGATTAATTATGCAGAGTTTTGTTTCCTTTTGTAGGAGCATGGCCCACTTCTTTCCTTCCATTTTTATGAGCACCTGTTAAATGATCTCCATGTGTCCAGGGGCTCTGTCACTGTGGGTGGTGATCACGCAACCACTGAGAGCTAAAGTGCTCTCAGGCTAAGTCTCCTGGGTGAACTGTTTCAGGAAGGGCCACTCCTGTTGCTGCACAGGAAAGGATAATTAACAATTCATTTGGGGGTTGTGGCTCCAGGATTTCAACAGTTAATCATGCCAATTAAGTAAAAATGCTTTGGTAGGATTTGCCCGATTAAATGGAACACTTCAAGAGAATTTGCTCGATTAAATGTGGTTGGCTTGGGAGGAGTGAGCATGTGTCTGTGTCTGTGTGTGTGTGTGTGTGTGTGTGTGTGAGACAGAGAGAGAGGGATGGAGGGAGAGAGAGAGAGAAATAATATGTCTCCTTTGCACATTGAGGGCATGTTAACAGGATGGTTTAAAGGCAGCCCCCAAACACCCATATGTATCATTAGACCTAGATGCACTAAGCCTCACCCCCAATCTGTCTTCTGGCTGTGGTGTGATGTTATAGGTTGAATATTATTTTGGTCTTCTCTGGTGTGGTTCGAAAAGTCTCAAATCTTGGGAGCTGGATATTAAGCAAGTTAACCTCTTGGAGCCCTGGTTTCCTTCTCTGTGAATGGAGGTGGTAATACCCACAAGCTGTGATAAGTGAGTTACAGGAAGGGAGATGGATGGCTCTAAACACGTGTAGTGCCTGCTCCAGGGATGGAAGTGTGCTCCATTTAACATGGCCCTCCCCACACACGTTGATTCAGTCACCCTGCAGTTTATCAGAGGCCCACTCAGGGCCAGGAGCTGCTGCAGACACTGAGGACTCAGGAGTAACCAAGAATGAGAAAGCCCCTGCGCTGTTGGACCTCCGTTTCTCCCAGAGACTCAGTTAGAAACAAGCAATTTCATTGGATCATGTTTTAGTCAGCAAAAGTGTTCCAAGTAGACTATGATGGGGACTAGAATGCCTTCACTAAAGGCATTCTAAAGAGGTGACATTAGAGTTGAGGCCTGACATGAGCCAGGTGCAGTGGCTCACACCTGTCATCCCAGCACTTAGAGGTTAAGGTGAGAAGATGGCTTGAGCCCAGAAGTTCGAGACCAGTCTAGGCAGCATAGTGAGACCCCATCTCTACAATTTCTGTTTTAATTTTAAAAATTAGGTGGGCATGGTGGCACGCAGCTGTAGTCCCAGCTACTTAGAAGGCTGAGGCGGGAGGGTCACTTGAGCTTGGAAGGTCAAGGCTACAGTGAGCTATGATGGCACCACTGAACTCTAGCCTGGGTGACAGAGCCAGACCCTGTCTCAGAAAAATAAGAATAGAGTTGAAGCCCAAATTCTCAGAAGGAGCCACCCATGAGAAGCCTATGGTACTCTCAGCAGTTTCAGAGGCCGTGAAGGCCACAGCCTTGGCCTATCTAGGATTGAATGAAGACCAGCATGTCTGAATATCACTGAAATGTGGCAGGGCAAGATATGGGATGGTGGGCTGCACCAGGGCCTTGTTGGAAGGTTAAGTTCTTAGGTCTCTGGCCTGAGGTCAATGAGAAGAGATCTCTAACAGGTCCTCTTTCTTAGAAGATGTATCCACAATACCCCCATCTCCAGTCCATTTGGCAGCCAAACGTCAATGTCAATTAGAAGTAAATTTTTAAAAAATGAATTGCATAAGTAATTCATGACCATTTCATTTTGTACTGGAAGCCATAGTCAAATCAGACATTGAATGTGTACTAAAGGAATCCAGCGGACCAGCAGGGCCCTGCCCAGGTGACAGTGGGACAGAGAGGGCATGGCTGCTGAGCACCTGAGGATGAACACAAACTCACTGGGGAAGCCCCTGTGCCAGGCAGCCAGTTAAAGATGGGAATGGGGCTGTCTTGGACTCAGGCTAGATGAGACCTTCTGCCAACGCTTCCTAGGTGGTGATAGCTTGCGGGAAGGAGCCCAGAAGTCACAACCCCATGGGGCTGTCTCTAGGCTTTCTGGTCATCACCCTTCGTGGACTACCCACAGATTCCTGCCAGCCCTCCCCTGCACTTGCCTTGCTGTGTGGGCATCCCAGGAAATGCTGGTCTTTTAACCCAAGCAGAGGGGCTGTTCCCCATTGACTCCCTGGCCTCAGCCCTTGGCCTCTCACATGCTAAGCATCTTTCTTACCCAAAGTCTTTTAAAACCAAAATGTTTTACAATTATTGTCCTTTTCTGATACCAACAAAATTCAGCTTGGTTACTAAAAATTCTCACATTACAGAAAAAGAAAGCAGATCTTTCTAGACCTAGACTCTCCCCCACCCCAACCCCATGTGGTCACATATACATTGAGATGTGTTTATTATAGCTACAAGTCTTTTCCTTTTCTCTCCTAAAATACAAATATTTACTTAGTCATCTCCTCCCCTTCCTTTACCTTCTTTGGGTTTTCAAGGGAGAGTTACTATGTCTGCCTGTATTATCTATGAAGGATTCACATTTTTGTCATCTATAGCACATCATCCTACGTTGGCACCTGTTGGTTTTATATTGAAACCCTCCAGTTTTCTTCCTGCTGAGTTCTAGGAGTCTTTGGTAGTGTCTCCAGAGCTCTTAGCCACATTTGTCATTTATTCTTTCTGTCACTTTTTTTGTGACATTGGGATTTATCAGACTCTTTCTGTTCGTTCTAGTATTATGTTTTCTATTCTCCATCCGTTTACTTTTAACCTATCTGTGTCTTTATATTTAAAGTTTCTTGTAGACAGTATGTCTTGTTTTTATTACAGCCTGAAAATCTCTGCCTTTTGATCAGAGTGTTTAGTCCATTTATACTTACCTTAATTATTCACGTGGTTGGGTTTAAGTTTGCCATCTTGCTATTTGTTTTCATTTGCCCCTTCCATTCTTTTTTCCCCCTCTTTTTCTTTTTTTTTTTTTTATTTTTTTTTTTTTTAGAATAAAAAGAATGAAAGAGAGAAAGGAAGAGGAAGAGATTTTAGAAAAAGAGAGAAAAGGAGAAAGAAAGAAACAGCAAAAGAAAGAAAAAATGAAAGAGAAAGAGGAAGAGAT
>CAUYQU010050554.1:0-64202 GCA_963574635.1 Cheracebus regulus | reverse complement strand
CTAAAGTATATGTACAGGCTAAAGTTTATCATATATAATATGTTTAGTATATATGTATACATATGTACTAATTATACACTAAACATACTGAATGCGTTTCTAGTATATGCACTCATATACGTATACACTAAAGTATATGTATATGTTAAAGTTTATCATATATATGTTTAGTATATATGTATACATATGTACTAATTATATACTAAACATACTGAATATGTTTTTAGTATATGCACTCATATACATATACACTAAAGTATACATATATGCTAAAGTTTATCATGTACATATAATATATATGTTTAGTGTATATGTATGCATATGTACTAATTATATACTAAACGTACTGAATACATTTTTAGTGTATGCACTCATATACATATGCACTAAAGTATATGTATATGCTGAAGTTTATCATGTATATATAATATATCTGTTTAGTATATATGTATACATACATACTAATTATATACTAAACATACTGAATGCATTTTTAGTATATGCACTCATATACATATACACTAGAGTATATGTGTATGCTTAAGTTTATCATATATCATATGTATGTTTAGTATATATGTATATATATGTACTAATTACATAGTAAACATAATGAATACATTTTGAGTATATGCACACATATACATATACACTAAAGTATACACATATGCTAAAGTTTATCATATATATCTATGTATCTATCTATAATCTATCTCTCTAACCATATCTATCTATCTATCTATGTATCTATCTATCTCTCTAACCACATCTATGTGTCTATCGATCCACCTATGTATTGATCATCTCTGTCCCTGTGAACCATCTATGCACCTGTCTTTCTGCGTATCTACCTATCTATCCACTTCCAAAGGTTTAAACAACTCTCATCACGACAAACTCCCGATGAATGCAGAGTCACGCAGACAGTTTCGGGTGTACGTCCACGCCACGGCGTGTCAGCAGGTCTCCGGGGGGCCTGTCCGAGCCTGTCCATCCTCCTCTTTTCAACAGAGGCCTCTGTGTTTGCTGCCGTCTTGAGCACTGGCATTTTCCACCCCAGTCTTGTGTCTGCAGGCGATTGTTTTCAGATCACCCGAGCCTCGTAGATGTGAGAGGTTTGGGAAATCCTTGGCGTGGCTGGCGTGTATGATACAACTGACATCTTTATCACGTTTTAAAACGTGAAGGGCCACTTGGGATGTGTAATCTGAGGTCAGAACTCGTGTGTGTGTGTGTGTGTGTGTGTGTGTGTGTGTGTGTGTGTGTGTGTGTCTGTTTTCTCCACCGGTTCAATTTTTAAATAGATGGAGATCCTACATCAGAGACAAAGATGAAACCCCAGGAGCCAGAGCTGTGCTCGAAATTGTGTCTGGCGTGTGCTCGCCATGTGTGTGCACACCGGCAGGGCACCCCTGCATTTGCAGACACGATGGGGTCCTCTGCGCTATTTGTTCACGGCTGATACCACTTAACTTGATACGTCCCAGAAAAAAAAAACAAACAAAAAAAACAACCTGACCTTCCTCTGGAGTTATTTCAAGCCAAGATGATATTGGATTTCTTTCCTTTGTCCTTCTGCAGACTCCAGATTTTTAATTACAAATGCACAAAAGGAAAGGAAATTAAACCATAACCCGCTCCCCACCCCCACCTCCAACCCAGAGCATTAAATCGACTGAAGCTCATAAAAATGATGGAAATCAGAGCAAAGCGTTTTCTCTCCTCCGGCTCCTGCGGCTCAGGGATGACCCCACGTCGCTGAAAACCGAGTTTCCAGCCCAGGCTGCCGCCCCTGCTGCTCGGTTTCAGGGCTGGGATTTTGAGGCGATTTCTTGCAATTCAGCTGATTTTCCTTCCTGACAGCGTCTCGCTGACCTGTTTGGGGGATGAGAGTGTCACAAGCCTGCTGTCCCTGGAATCAGCCTTACTTGCTGATTTATACTCTTTTTTTTTTTTTTG
Organism: Cheracebus regulus; assembly: GCA_963574635.1. NCBI lineage: Eukaryota > Metazoa > Chordata > Mammalia > Primates > Pitheciidae > Cheracebus > Cheracebus regulus. The sequence goes on along the minus strand of CAUYQU010050554.1, from coordinate 62,243 downwards.
AGATGGGGTCTTGCTGCATTGCCCAGGCTGGAGTGCAATGACGCAATCTCAGCTCACTGCGACCTCCGCCTCCTGGGTTCGATCAGGCTCCATCACACCCAGCTAAGTTTTTTTGTGTGTTTTTAGTAGAGACAGTGTTTCACTGTGTTGGCCAGGCTGGTCTCGAACTCCTGACCTCATGATCCACCCGCGTCAGCCTCCCAAAGAGCTTGCCTGGTTTCTGGAGGGGAGCGTGGGGCCCGTTTGGGTTCTGTCTGCCACTGCGCCTGGCACAGAGAGTCTTCCATCAAGCGTAACCATGCTCCTTTGCACAGGCACATGTACACGCGTGCACACGGAAGAAACCGGTGACATCCTGGAGGTTTTGGCCTCTTGAAAAGTTGATGGCATGGCCAGGCGCGTCGGCTCATGCTTGTCACCGCAGCACTGCGGGAGGCTGAGGCGGACGGATCACCTGAGGTCGGCGTCTCGCTGTGTCACCCGTGCTGGAGTGCAGGGGTGTGATCTCAGCTCACTGCAGCGTCTGATTCCCGGGTTCAAGCGATTCTCCAGCCTCAGCCTCCTGAGTAGCTGGGATGACAGGCGCCCACAACCACATCCAGCTGATTTTTTGTAGTTTTTACTCGAGACAAGGTTTTGCTATGTTGGCCAGGCGGGTGTTGAACTCCTGACGCCAGGTGACCCACCCCATCAGCCGCCCAGTGTGCTCCCATGACGGGCCTCAGCCACCACACCCGGGCTCCAAACCCTCAGGTTGGTTCCTGCACGTCTCCCCTGTGTCCACCCTGATCACCTGATCTCTTGAAGAGCCCCGAGGCTAAGCTCTGAGCCATACAACAGTAATGGCAGGTCACCAACAGCAAGTCCAAGCCACGTCCTCATCCCCATGTGGGAGACAGAATAATGACCTCAAAGACATCCACGTCCTGATCCCCATGTGAGAGACAGAATAATGACCCAAAGATGCCCACGTCCTAATCCCATGTGGGAGACAGAATAATGACCCCAAAGATGTCCACGTCCTAATCCCATGTGGGAGACAGAATAATGACCCCAAAGATGTCCATGTCCTAATCCCATGTGGGAGACAGAATAATGACCCCAAAGATGTCCACGTCCTGATCCCCATGTGGAGACAGAATAATGACCCCAAAGATGTCCACGTCCTGATCCCCATGTGGAGACAGAATAATGGCCCCAAAGATGTCCACGTCCTGATTCCCATGTGGAGACAGAATAATGACCCAAAGATGTCCACGTCCTGATCCCCATGTGGGAGACAGAATAATGACCCCGAAGATACCCACGTCCTAATCCACATGTGGAGACAGAATCATGACCCCAAAGATGTCCACGTCCTAATCCCCATGTGGGAGACAGAATAAAGACCCCAAAGATGTCCACATCCTAATCCACATGTGGAGACAGAATAATGACCCCGAAGATACCCATGTCCTAATCCACATGTGGAGACAGAATAATGACCCCGAAGATACCCACGTCCTAATCCACATGTGGAGACAGAATAATGACCCCAAAGATGTCCATGTCCTAATCCCCATGTGGAGACAGAATAATGACCCCGAAGATACCCACGTCCTAATCCACATGTGGAGACAGAATAACACCCCCAAAGATGTCCACATCCTAATCCCATGTGGGAGACAGAATAATGACCCAAAGATGCCCACGTCCTAATCCCATGTGGGAGACAGAATAATGACCCCAAAGATGTCCACGTCCTAATCCCATCTGGGAGACAGAATAACACCCTCAAAGATGCCCACGTCCTAATCCCATGTGGGAGACAGAATAATGACCCCAAAGATGTCCACATCCTAATCTCCATGTGGGAGACAGAATAATGACCCAAAGATGTCCACGTCCTAATCCCATGTGGGAGACAGAATAATCACCCAAAGATGTCCACGTCCTAATCCTGTGTGGGAGACAGAATAATGACCCAAAGATGTCCACGTCCTAATCCCCATGTGGGAGACAGAATAATGACCCAAAGATGTCCACGTCCTAATCCCATCTGGGAGACAGAATAACACCCTCAAAGATGCCCACGTCCTAATCCCATGTGGGAGACAGAATAATGACCCCAAAGAGGTCCACGTCCTGATCCCCATGTGGAGACAGAATAATGACCCCAAAGATGTCCACGTCCTGATCCCCATGTGGAGACAGAATAATGGCCCCAAAGATGTCCACGTCCTGATCCCCATGTGGAGACAGAATAATGGCCCCAAAGATGTCCACGTCCTAATCTCCATGTGGGAGACAGAATAATGACCCAAAGATGTCCACGTCCTAATCCCATCTGGGAGACAGAATAATGACCCAAAGATGTCCACGTCCTAATCCCCATGTGGGAGACAGAATAATGACCCAAAGATGTCCACGTCCTAATCCCCATGTGGGAGACAGAATAAAGACCCCGAAGATGTCCACGTCCTAATCCCCATGTGGGAGACAGAATAAAGACCCCGAAGATGTCCACGTCCTAATCCACATGTGGGAGACAGAATAATGACCCCGAAGATGCCCACGTCCTAATCCACATGTGGAGACAGAGTAATGACCCCAAAGACGTCCACATCCTGATCCCATGTGGCAGACAGAATAATGGCCCCAAAGATGTCCACGTCCTGATCCCCATGTGAGAGACAGAATAATGACCCCAAAGATGTCCACGTCCTGATCCCCATGTGCAGACAGAATAATGACCCAAAGATGCCCACGTCCTAATCCCACATGGCAGACAGAATCATGGCCCCACAGACGCCCCCACATGACTCCCAGGAGCGTGTCAATATGTAATCCTGTCTGCCAAGGGGACTTTCAGTTGTGATTAAGAGTCTTTCAATGGGGAGAGAATCCCAGGTCCTCTGGGCTGGCCCTGACTGTGATCACGCGGGTCTGTTGAACGCGGATCCAGGATACAGGAGCGTGGGGGCCGTGACTCACGGACGTGTTTGCTCTTCAAAGCAGGACTTGCCGCATCAGAAACGCACACAGACGCTCGAAGTTGGGGAACGCCAGAAGACAAGCTTCCCTGTGGACCCTCCGACAAAAACAGGTCTCGGTGGCCGCCTTGATGTTATCCCGTAAAACTTGTCACCTAAAACTGTGATATATTAGCGTTTTTTGTTTGTTTAGTTGCTTTTGAGATGACATCTCGCTCTGTCGCCCAGGCTGGAGTGCAGGGGCGCGATCTCAGCTCACTGCAGCCTCCGCCTCCCGGGTTCAAGTGATTCTCCTGCCTCAGCCTCCCGAGTAGCTGAGATGACAGGCGCCCGCCACCACGCCCAGCTAAATTTTTTTTTTTCTGTATTTTTAGTAGAGATGAGGTTTTACTGTGTTAGCCAGGGTGGTCTCGAACTCCTGACCTCAGGTGATCCGCCCGCCTCGGCCTCCCAAAGTGCTGAGATGACAGCTATGAGCCACACCACGTCGCAATTTTTATATTTTTAGTTGAGATGTGGTTTCGCCATGTTGGCCAGGCTGGTCTCGAACTCCCGACCTCAGGTGATCCGCCCGCCTCGGCCTCCCACAATGCTGGGATTATAGGCCTGAGCCACCACGCCTGGCCCATTAGTGTTTTTTAAGCTACTAAGTTCATAGCAGTTCTTGCAGCAGCAATGGAAGACTAAAATAGTCCCAGCGCGGTGGCTCACGCCGGTCATCCCAGCTCTTTGGGAGGCTGAGGTGGGCAGACCACGACATCAGAAGTTCAAGACCAGCCTGGCCAACACGGCGAAACACCGTCTCTACTAAAAGTAACAGAAATTAGCCGGGCTTAGTGGCAGGTGCCTGTAATCCCAGGTACTCTGGAGGCTGAGGCAGGAGAATGGCTTGAACCCAGGAGGTGGACGTTACCGTGAGCTGAGATCCCGCCATTGCACTCCAGCCTGGGAGACAGAGCGAGACTCTGTCTCAAAAGACAGACAAAAAAAACTAAATGGTGCCCGTTGGTTGATGGATGAGGATTGGGAAGATGGGGTGAGGGGTTTGCCGTCTTGGAAATGTGAGGGATGCTTGACTGACCTCTAAGCCACACAGCCTGTCCCTGAAAGGAGAGCTTCCTTCTTCTGGTACAAGGAAGGTCTCACCTTCAGAAGAAAAGCATCTCCCAAGAAGTCTCTGCGGATACGTTTCCCTGTGCGAAGGTCAGGAGTTCGAGACTCCTCTGGTGTCCTTTAGGCCAAGTACTTTATGTTCCTGCCACCCACATGCTCGACACGTCAGCTGTTTTACTCTCAGCAGGCCGTGAGCACAGCTGGAATGTCAGCAAACGTCAGCTCCAAACAGAACTCCACTGCGTTCTTTGAAGCCATCTTTTCCAAACAGGTCATGAGTTCGAGACCAGCCTGGCAACCATGCTGAAACCCCGTCTGTACTAAAAATACAAAAGTTAGCCGGGTGTGGGGGCTCACGCCTGTCACCCCAGGACTTTGGGAGGCCGAGGTGGGCGGGTCACCTGACGTCATGAGTTCGAGACCAGCCCGGCCAACATGGTGAAACCCCGTCTCTACTAAAAGTATAAACATCACCGTGGCAGGGTGGGACACACCTTTAATTCCAGCACTTTGGGAGACCGAGGCGGGCAAATCTCCTGAGGTCAGGAGTTCAAGACCAGCCTGGCCAATGTGGTGAAACGCTCATATCTACTAAAAATACAAAATTAGCCGGGCGTGGTGGCACATGCCTGTCATCCCAGCTACTCAGGAGACTGAAGCAGGAGAATCGCTTGAACCCGGGATGTGGAATTTGCATGGAGCCGAGATTGCGCCAGTTCACTCCAGCCTGAGCAAGGGAGCAAGACTGTGTCTTAATAAAAAGAGAAAAAACATAAAAAAGAAACGGTGACTACAGATTCTCCCAGCAGAGGGCATTCCTGGAACGCAGATCCCGCGTCCAGAAGCCCATGCTGCTGCCGAGGCCTGCAATCCCTCTGAATCCAAACGCTTCCAACGTGTCCGCGTCCTGAGGCTTTGACAGCGGCAGGGACCACATTTTCTATGTAAGAATTAAAACAATAAGACGCTTCTCCCATCTGCAAGGAGCAAATCCCACTCGCCTATCAGCTTCCCCCAGCTCTGAGAGTCACGCAGGATGTCAAAACGCACCAAAACCCAGTCAAAGCCCCTGGTGTCATAGTGTAGACAAGAGACACACTTTAAGGCCGAGTTGGGCGGATCCCCTGGGGTCAGCGGTTCGAGACCAGCCTGGCCAACGTGGTGAAACCCTGTGTCCACTAAAATACAAATAATTAGCCGGGGTAACAGCGGGCGCCTGTCATCCCAGCTACTCAGGAGGCCAAGGCAGGAGGATCACTTGAACCCGGGAGACGGAGGCTGCAGTGAGCGGAGATCACGCCATTGCACACCAGCCTGGGTGCCAGAGCGAGACGCCATCTCAAAAAGAAAAAAAAGAATTTATTGTTCAAACTCCATGCACTTGGTCATATTATAACTATTGTTATGGATGAGATTTTCGCATCTCTAAAAGCAGCCGTATTGATGTATAATTTTTTTTTTTTTAAGACGGGGTTTCACCATGTTGCTCAGGCTGGTCTTGAACACCCGACCTCATGGGATCCACCCGCCTCGGCCTCCAAAGTGCGTGGATTACCAGCGTGAGCCACCGTCCCCGGCCTGATTTATCATTTTTATCTTCCTCCTTCCTTTTCCTTGAAGCTGAAGACACTCATTGCCATCTTGCCATCTCTCCTGCCTTTTTCACCATCCCTTCTTAGCCATCACCCAGCCCTCGTCTTCAGAGGAAAACTATCTTCCGAGAAGTCTCTGTGGATCTATTTAGCTAGGCAAAGAAATAAACAACACACTGTATTATTATGGGTTTTAACCAGCTTACAAAAATGTGTTCGCGTGTAGGAAATAAGGAGTGAAGAGAAAATGAGTAGCAAAGTAGAAAAAAGAAAGAGAAAGAAACAAAGAAGAAAAGAAAGAAAGAAGGAAGGAAAGAGAATGAATGAAAGAAAAAGAAACAGAAAGAAAGAAACAGGGAAAGAAAGAAGAAAAGAGAAAGGAAGAAAGAAAGACAAAGAGAAAGAAAGAAAAGAGAGAAAGAAAGAAAAAGAAAGAGAGAGATAAAGAAAGAGAAAGAAGAAAGAAAAAACAAAGAAAGAGAAACTAAAAAAAGAAAGAAGAAAGAAAACAAAGAGAAACAGGAAGAAAAAGAGAAAGTAAGAAAGAGAAAGAAAGAAAGAAGGAGAAAGAAAGAAAGAGAAAGAAGAAAGAAAGAGAAAGAAAAAGAAAAAGAAAGAAAAACGGAATGAAAAGAAAAAGAAAGAGAGAAAGAGAAAGAAAGAAGTAGAAAGAAAGAAAGAGAAAGAAAGAAAAAGAAAGAAAGAAACGGAAAAAGAATGAGAAAGAAAGAAGAAAGAGAAAGGAAGAAAGACAAAGAAAAAGAAATAGAAAGATAAAGAGAAAGGAAGAAAGAAAGTAAAAGAGAATGAAAGAAAGAGAAAAAGAAAGAAAAAAGAAAGAAGGAATCAAAGAAAAAGTAAGAAAGAAAGAAAGAGGAAGAAAGAAAGAAAAACAGAAAGAGAAAGGAAGAAAGAGAAAGAAAAAGAAAGAGAAAGAGAAAGAAAGAAAGGAAAAGAAAGAAAGAGAAAGAAAGAAAAAGAAAGAAAGAATGAAACGGAAAGAAAGAAAGAAGAAAGAGAAACAAAGAGAAACAGGAAGAAAAAGAGAAAGTAAGAAAGAGAAAGAAAGAAAGAAGGAGAAAGAAAGAAAGAGAAAGAGGAAAGAAAGAAAGAAAAAGAAAGAAAAATGGAATGAAAAGAAAAAGAAAGAGAGAAAGAGAAAGAAAGAAGTAGAAAGAAAGAGAAAGAAAGAAAAAGAAAGAAAGAAACGGAAAGAAAAGAATGAGAAAGAAAGAAGAAAGAGAAAGGAAGAAAGACAAAGAAAAAGAAATAGAAAGATAAAGAGAAAGGAAGAAAGAAAGTAAAAGAGAACGAAAGAAAGAGAAAAAGAAAAAGAAAAAGAAAGAAGGAATCAAAGAAAAAGTAAGAAAGAAAGAGAAAGAAAGAGAAAGAGGAAGAAAGAGGAAGAAAGAAAGAAAGGAAAAGAAAGAAAGAAAGAAAGAAAAAGAAAGAATGAAATGGAAAGAAAAGAATGAGAAAGAAAGAAGAAAGAGAAAGGAAGAAAGACAAAGAAAAAGAAATAGAAAGATAAAGAGAAAGGAAGAAAGAAAGTAAAAGAGAACGAAAGAAAGAGAAAAAGAAAGAAAGAAAAAGAAAGAAGGAATCAAAGAAAAAGTAAGAAAGAAAGAGAAAGAAAGAGAAAGAGGAAGAAAGAAAGAAAAACAGAAAGAGAAAGGAAGAAAGAGAAAAAGAAAGAGAAAGAGAAAGAAAGAAAGGAAAAGAAAGAAAGAGAAAGAAAGAGAGAGAAAGAAAAAGAAAGAAAGAATGAAACGGAAAGAAAGAGAAAGAAAGAAAAAGAAAGAAAGAATGAAATGGAAAGAAAGAAAGAAGAAAGAGAAACAAAGAGAAACAGGAAGAAAAAGAGAAAGTAAGAAAGAGAAAGAAAGAAAGAATGAGAAAGAAAGAAAGAGAAAGAAGAAAGAAAAAGAAAGAAAAATGGAATGAAAAGAAAAAGAAAGAGAGAAAGAGAAAGAAAGAAGTAGAAAGAAAGAAAGAGAAAGAAAGAAAAAGAAAGAAAGAAACGGAAAGAAAAGAATGAGAAAGAAAGAAGAAAGAGAAAGGAAGAAAGACAAAGAAAAAGAAATAGAAAGATAAAGAGAAAGGAAGAAAGAAAGTAAAAGAGAATGAAAGAAAGAGAAAAAGAAAAAGAAAAAGAAAGAAGGAATCAAAGAAAAAGTAAGAAAGAGAAAGAAAGAGAAAGAGAAAGAGGAAGAAAGAGGAAGAAAGAAAGAAAGGAAAAGAAAGAAAGAGAAAGAAAGAAAAAGAAAGAATGAAACGGAAAGAAAGAAAGAGAAAGAAAGAAAGAAAGGAAGGGGGAGAATCCCACCCCCACCTGGGAGCCCTGGCGAAGGAAGTCACAAAAGCTGAGTCATCAAGCGGGAGGACTTTTATCAAGGCCTCCGACGAAATCTGAGAAGAAAATGTTATTGGACAGAAATGAAAATGGAAAATCATAGCAGATGCTCCCTCCCTCGCACGCGGAAGAAATAAACGCAGGATTGAAGACAGGAAACAGAAGAACATCAGCCAGATACTTAAGAAGGAGACAGAGAGACAGAGAGAGAGAGAGGAGGAAAAATGTTTATTTTTATTGCCTAATATCCAATGGACGTCTTAACAGCAGTAGCTGCCGTCGGACCGTACGCTTTAAACCTCTTTCTTTTTGTTTTTGAGACACGGTCTCTCTCTGTCGCCCAGGCTGGAGTGCTGTGGCTGATGTCAGCTCACTGCAGCCTCCACCTCCCGGGCTCCAGCGATCCTCCGGCCTCGGCCTCCCGAGTAGCTGGGATGACAGGCACCCACCACCATGCACAGCTAATTTTTTGTATATTTAGTAGAGACGGGCTTTCTCCATGTTGGTCAGGCTGGCCTCGAACTCCTGACCTCAAATGATCTGCCAACCTCGGCCTCTCAAAGTTCTGGGATGACAGGCGTGACACACCACAGCTGCTGTATTAGTTTTATTTCTAGGGCCATAGACAGCCTCCCTTTTCTTTATCGATCACCCAAATTGACTAATCTGTTATTATTATGATCATCATTTTTTTGCAGAGGAAAACAGGTTTTCTGTGCCCTGTAATTCTCTCTAACGGGGGGAAACTTTACGTTAACCTGATTGCTATTTAGGTTAGACCAACAGAAAGCATTGCATGTCGTTTTAATTAGGGCTCTGCCTTCTTCAGTCCTAACTAGCTTCAGTGGCGTCAGCACTTTCTCTGCGAAACCCTATTTTTAGGGGCGTGTCACTCAGCTGCTAAAATTCGCTTTAGGCTGAATTCCGGCGTGAAATCTCAGCCTGGAAGCAAAAGGCAGATTTTAAACAAGAATCAAGGTGGTAGAAGAAGATAAAATCAGTCACGTAATCATAGTGAGTTTCAATGCTTTTTCTTTTCTTTTTTTTTTTTTTTTCTGAGACAGAGTCTCGCTATGTCGCCCAGGCTAGAGTGCGGTGGCGTGATCTCGGCTCACTGCAACCTCCCCCTCCCGGGTTCAAGCCATTCTCCCGCCTCAGCCTCCTGAGTAGCTGGGACCACAGGCACCCACCACCACGCCCGGCTGATTCTTGTATTTTCAGTAGAGGCAAGGTTTCACCATGTTGGTCAGGCTGGTCTCGAACTCCTGACCTCACGATCTGCCCACCTCAGGCTCTCAAAGTGCTGGGAGGACAGGCGTGAGCCGTTGCGACCGGTCACTTCAGTGTGGTGTTTGCACAGGACGCTCCCCAAACGTCCACGCTCACGTGCCCTCTGCCTACTTGTGAATCTTGGCTGATGAAGGGTCGTCATCGTCGCACGGAGCAGCCTCCGTTCCTCAGGTAGTTCTGCTGCTTGTGTTCACTCTCGGGCAGGTGGGACGCCTCTGGGTGGAGCTCACGGGAGAACGTTAGGTCCATGTGGGTGCTCGGGCACCCAAAACACACCCCAAAGGACAGATTCCCAGGGGCCGAGCCACCTAGAGTTGACTCACACTCCTCATCTCCCTCTGGGAGTCTTTCTGGGCCCCGTATTCATCCCCAGTCGCTGCCAAACTGCCGTAACTGGGAGAGTTGCCATAAGGGAATTTTATCCACTCCTAGCTCTGCAGACCACCAGCCTGAAAGCAAGGAGCTGGCACGGTTGTTTCCCTCTGGAGCCTGCAGGAAGGTTCCGAAGGGCACGGTCAGGGGAAGGAAAGGAAGAACGTGACGACTGCAGAGGTTTGCTGGGGCCGCTGTGCACAGGGACAAGAAATTAGAGAATTAGAGCCACAGAGATTCATCCTCTCCCCATCGTGCACACCAGGAGCCTGAGACCCAAGTATCTCGTGGGGAAGGTTCCGGAGGTGCTACGCGGCGGTCCCTCCTGTGTCTCCAGCTCCTGGGGCTCCAGTGTCCCTGGGCTTCTGGCCCCATCACTGCAGCCTCCACTGGCCTCCGTCCCCACGTGGCGTCCTCCTCTGTGTCTGTGTCTTCTGTCTGTCTCTTAGAAGGACACTTATGAGTGCCTTTTGCCTGCAAGGACCGTCTAATTCAGGATGATGTCACCTCCGGATTTACCTTAATCACAGCTGCGTACATCCTATTTCCCAATGGATAGATTCCCCCGCCATCAACATTAGGTATGTCTCCTAATGCTCTCCCTCCCCAACACTCCCACCCCGTGCCCTCCCTCCCCGGAGAATGATGGTTTCCGGCTTTATCCATCATTGCGGGGACACGAACTCATCCTTTTTCATGGCTGCATAGTATTCCACGGTGTCTACGTGCCACATTTTCTTTATCCAGTCTATCTTTGATGGGCATTTGGGTTGCTTCCAGGTCTCTGCTATTGTGAACAGCGCCACAATGAACATACATGTGCATGTGTCTTTATAATAGAGCCAGTTATAATCCTTAGGTAGATACTGAGTCATGGCATTGCTGGGTCAAATGCAATTTCTATGTCTAGGTCCTTGAGGAATCACGTTGCAGCCGAGCACGGGGGCTCACGTCCGTCATCCGAGCACTTTGCAGGCCGAGGTGGGCGGATCCCGAGGTCAGGAGTTCGACACCTGCCTGACCAACATGGCAAAACCCCCGTCTCTACTAAAAATACAACAATTACCCGGACGTGGTGGCGGGTGGCTGTAGTCCAAGCTACATGGGAGGCTGAGGCAGGAGAATTGCTTGAACCCGGGAGGTGGAGGTTGCAGTGAGCTGAGTTCACACCAACGCACTCCAGCCTGGGTGACAAGCAGGAAACTGTATCAAAGAAATGAAAGAGAGAGAAAGAAAGAAAGAAGGAAATTAGGAGGGGAAGAAGGAAGGAAGGCGGGAGAGAGAAAGAATCAGGAAAGAAAGAAAAAGAACATTTCAAAAGCCTTTCAATTATTATTCTGATTTATTTATTTATTTATTTATTTTATTTATTTTAAAGACGGGTCTCACCATGTCGGCCAGGCTGGTCTTGAACTCCTGACCTCAGGAGATCTGCCCGCCTTGGCCTCCAAAGTGCTTGGATTACAGGCGTGAGCCCCCGTGCCCGCTCAAATCCTTTCAATTCTATGGCTCTTGCACAGTTCACATGGTTCTGGATCATATTTTGGTTTCTGAAAGCTTCGTCAAAGGCATCTTCTGAGTGTGCGTGCCTTTAACACCCCCTGTCTGCCTTTAAACACAGCAGTCAAAGCAAATTGGTGTTTGTAAGCATGCAGGTTTTTTTTTTTTTTTTTAAATCTCAGGCCATCTCTGCAGAGACGAAGGATATTAAGACCCAAACATCACAAGTCCTTCCTTGGTTGCAGGGCGTTGTGTCCGGGCTCTGTGTCTCTGTCTTTGTGTCTCTGTGTCTCTGTCTCTGTCTCTGTCTCTCTCTGTGTCTCTGTGTCTGTGTCTCTCTGTCTCTGTGTCTCTGTCTCTGTTTCTCTGTGTCTCTGTCTCTGTCTCTGTGTCTGTGTGTCTTTGTCTCTGTGTCTCTGTCTGTGTCTCTCCCTGTGTGTCTCTGTGTCTCTGTCTCTGTGTCTCTGTCTCTGTGTCTCTGTCTGTATCTCTGTCTCTGTCTCTGTGTCTGTCTCTCTGTGTCTCTGTCTCTGTGTCTCTCTGTCTCTGTCTCTCTGTGTCTCCATCTCTGTGTCTTTGTCTCTGTCTCTCTCTCTGTCTCTGTGCCTCTGTCCCCCTCCCTCACTCCATCCTCATCTTTAATTGCAGTCTCTTATTTTATCCTGTCTCTGTCTCTGCATCTCTCTGTCTCTCTGTCTCTGTCTCTCTGTGTGTATGTGTCTCTGTCTCTGTGTCTGTCTCTGTGTCTGTGTCTCTCTGTTTCTGTGTCTCTCTGTCTCTGTCTCTGTGTCTCTGTCTCTGTGTCTCTGTCTCTGTCTCTCTGTGTGTCTCTGTCTCTGTGTCTGTCTCTCTCTGTGTCTCTCTGTGTCTCTGTCCCCCTCTCTCCCTCCATCCTCATCTTCAATCACCGCCCCTGCCTGCTGGTGTTCAAATTGAAATATCCCGAACAGATGTAGAAACACACGCGAGCCCGGCCGGGCCGCGTTTCATCTGCTGCCGACGCGCCTAAAGGAAACTTGTTTAAAATTTCATCACTGTTCACGGGGATAATTAACACGCGCCCCCGGGCTTTGATGACACGCGGCGTGCACCCCCGGCTGCGGAGATAATGAGGCCTCATCAGCGGGATGAACGTGCGGCCGGCCCGGCCAGGCCTCGTGGGCGTGGAAGGTGTCGTGGACATAGGTGGCTTCATCTGATGTTCATTTGTGACACGAGACAATAGGTGAGATCATTGGCGTGTCACCACGCGGCCACTTTGTTGACACGAAACCCCAGTCACCTCTGGGCAGACGGTCTGTGAAGGCGTCATTGACGTTTTCTCATCTCACCTCGTCTTCTCTCTGCTGTTACAGGGGACAGGCTGACACACATGGACACACACACACAGACACACACTAGTGTGCAGGAACACAAACACATGCACACACACACACCAGCAGGCATGCACACACACCTGTGTTTATACACACTGGCACGTGTACACACACTAGCATACATGTACACAGACACATACACTCTAGTGTGCAGCCACAAAAACACGTGCTCACACACACAAGCATGTGCACACAGCCATGTTTACACACACTAGCATGCAGGCACATATGCATATGCACACATTAGTGAGCAGGCACACACACAGCTGTTTTCACACACTAGCATGTGTGCACACACACATGCATATGTACACGTGTGTGGGCACAGAAACACACGTGCTCACACACAAGCAGGCATGCACACACACCTGTGTTTACAAACACTAGCATGCATGTGCACAGATGCATATGTACACACATACTACTGTGCAGGTACACACGTGCACACACGCTCACTAGCATGAATACACACACAAGCATGCACAGACACCTGTTTTCACACATTAGCATGCATACACACAGATGCACTCACTACTGTGCATACACACACTAGCATGCACACACATAAGCATGCACAGACACCTATGTTCACACATTAGTATGCATGCACACAGATGCATACACAAACTACCATGCATACCCACACACACTAGCATGCACACACACAAGCGTGCACAGACACCTGTGTTCACATATTAGCATGGATGCACACAGATGCATACACACACTCACTACCATGCATAAACACACACTAGCATGCACACACACAAGTGTGCACAGACACCTGTGTTCACATATTAGCATGCATACACACAGATGCACTCACTACCATGCATACACACACATTAGCATGCACACACACAAGTATGCACAGACACCTGTGTTCACACACTAGCATGGATGCACACAGATGCATACACACACTACCGTGCATACACACTAGCATGCACACACACACAAGCATGCAGACACAGACACCTGTGTTCACACTAGCATGCATGCACACACACATGCACAGACATACACTAGCATGGACACACACACACAACCTTGGCAATCAACTGCCAAGCTTCCCACCAGCCCGAGGCCCTGGATTTCATCACTTGTGAGATGAAGGTGGTGCCACCTACCTCCTGAGAACGGCATGGGGCTGCAGTGAGGAGAGGCTTCCAGTCGCACCAGGCAAACAACCATCCGCTTACCCAACCAACCTCTCACGCAGCCCTGGCATTTCCTCCATGGCCCTGGTACGAGGAGGATGAAAGTCATTGTGATATAGTGGTTAGCAGTCAATCAAAGAGGGCCGGGCGCGGTGGCTCACGCCTGTCATCCCAGCACTTTGGGAGGCCGAGGTGGGTGGATCGTCTGAGGTCAGGGGTTCGAGACCAGCCTGGCCATCATGGTGAAAACCGTCTCTACTAAAAATATAAAAATTAGCCGGGCGTGGTGGCGGGCGCCTGTGGTCCCAGCTACTCAGGAGGCTGAAGTGCGAGGATCGTTGGACCTCAGTAGCTGGGGACCAGCCTGGACCACATGGCAAGACTCTGTCTTGACAACAAAGAATACAAAATTAGCTGGGTGTGGGATGTGTGCACTTGCAGTCTCAGCTGCTCGGGAGGCCAAGGCAGGACGATCCTGTGAGCCCTGGAGGTCAAAGCTGTAGTGAGCTATGATGGCACGCCGTTGCACTCCAGCCTGGGCAACGTAGCAAGACCCATCTCTAAAAATAAATGTATCCACAAATAGGAAAAACACAGACTCTGCAAGGAAATACTTGGTACGTCTCTCTCTCCCTTCATTGCCAGCCTCCTGAGGAGCTGGAATGACAGGCACCCGTCACCACACCCGAATAATTTCTGCATTTTTAGTAGAGGCGCAGTTTCTCCGTGTTGGCCAGGCTGGTCTTGAACTCCTGATCTCAGGTGATCCACCTACCTTGGCCTTCTGGAGTGCTGGAATGACAGGCGTGAGCCTCCGCACCCGGCCGTGTGTGTTTCAAACATCTGGGCACGTGCCCTCTTTTTGGGACTGTAAAGCAAAGAGCTGAAACGCCCTCTGAAAGCCTGAGTGCCCTTGCTGCCTCCAAAGAAATCCGTAGGCAGACATAATCTGACGAGTCTCACACTCTGTCAGATGCATACGAACACTGCACGGACCTTTTGGAAGCCTGTGTGTTCATGGATTGAATCAAACGACAGTTTTTAAATATTTTTATTTATTTGTTTTTCTGTGACCACAGCCGAAGGATTGTTTTCTTTCATTCTTTATTTTAATTGTACTTTAGGTTCTCGGGCACACGTGCCAATCATGCAGGATTGTTGTGTAGGTGCATACATGGGAAGGTGGCTTGCTGCCTTCAACCCCCGTCACCTATATCTGACATTTCTCCCCATGCTAGCTCTCCCCAACTCCCCCCCCCCCCCGGACCCACCCCCATTTCCCCCCCCCGCCCACACAGTGTGATGTTCCCCGCCCGGGGCCCCAGTGTTTTCATTGTTCAACACCTGCCTATGAGTGAGAACATGCTGAGTGTGGTTTTCTGTTCTTCTGTCAGTTTGCTGAGAACGATGATTTCCATCTCCATCCACGTCCCTGCAAAGGACACGAACTCATCCTTTTTCATGGCTGCATAGTATTCCATTGTGTCTATGTGCCACATTTTCTTTATCCAGTCTATCATAAATGTGCATGTGGGTTGGTTCCAGGTCTTTGCTATTGCAAACTGTGCCACAATGAACATTCGTGTGCACGTGTCTTTATAATAGAACGATTTATAATCCTTTGGATATATACCCAGTTATGGGATTACTGGGTCAAATGGAATTCCTATTTCTAGGTTCTTGAGGAATCGCAACACTGTCTTCCACAATGGTTGAACTAATTTACACTCCCACCAGCAGGGTCAAAGTGTTCCTATTTCTCCACATCCTCTCCAGCGTCTGTCGTCTCCAGGTTTTTTTAACGGTCGCCGTTCTAACTGCCGTGAGATGGTACAAATGACAGGTTTTTCTGGAGCCTCCTTGGAGGCACGGTTTGAAAACAGCTGGGCTTCCTGGCTGCTCATGTTTTTCTTTTTTTTTTTTCCCCTCTAACACTTGCTGCTTCCGTTCACAGCTTAACCACTTATGCAAATAGACGCTCACAGGCGCCTTCAGACATTGTTTTGAAAGCTTCTGTTGAGTCATTTATTCAACAGATTCCACCCTATTTATTCAACAAATTGCAACAGCAAAACTGGACAAACCCAGAGCTGCTATTTTTCCTGGCGTTTACTTAACAGGTGACAGGCGTTTTTGCGTTGCAAACCCTCAAAGGGAGTCATCTCCATTTTTTTTTTTTTGAGATGGAGTCTGGCTCTTGTCACCCAGGCTGGAGTGCAATGGTGTGATCTCAGCTCACTGCAACCTCCACCTCCTCCTGGGTTCAAGCGATTCTCCGGCCTCAGCCTCCTGAGTAGCTGGGATGACATGCACCTGCCACCATGCATGGCTAATTTTTGTATTTTTATACAGATGGGGTCTGCCTATGTTGGCCAGGCTGGTCTCGAACTTCGGACCTCAGGTGATCCTCCCACCTCGGCCTCCCAAAGTGCTGGGATGACAGGCATGAGCCTCCACACCCAGCCACCAATCTGTCTTTGTGCACAGACACACACATGAGTGTGATCATGGGCACACACATACATCCCTCTACCCGTCCCTATTAGCAAGAGTGCATTGAATACCCACCCTTCGTCCAGCGCTGTGGTGAGTGAGACCTCAGAGTCACCACCGAGGAACCAGGCGCAATGATCATCTATTCACGCCACTTGGGAGTGAGGATTGATCAGCTTGGCACGGGGAGAAAACAGCCCTTAGCAGACGCTTCACCCCGCCGTGCATGTGTGACGGCCCCAGCAAATCCTGCCTTTCTTGTTAACCTTCTTGGATGGAAATGGAGGATGGTGGCGATGGACGGAGACTCGTGATTTTGCTGCAAAGTTCGAGGAAACTTCTGAAACACTAAGCCACGCACGTCCAAGTTTCTCCTGGTTTCCAAAGAATGTGCAGCCTGTTGAGAGTTCTCTATTGAGGGGAACATCTGGTTTAGTTAGAGATGGGGAGAGAGAGACAAAAGAAAGACAGGGAAAGCAGAGACAAGGAGGAGACAGAACACCGCCTGCCACCACCCCCACCTCATTTCTGTATTTTTAGTAGAGATGGGGTTTCACCATATTGGTCAGGCTGGTCTCGAACTCCCGACCTCAGGTGATCTGCCCACCAAGGCCTCCCAAAGTGCTGGAATGACAGCGTGAGCCACCACGCCCGGCCTGATTCTTAAAACTATCTTTGGAGGACGGTTTCACCTTTCTTTTTACTTTCTGATGAACAACCTGAGGCTCAGACTAATTTTTTTTGAAGCGTGCCAGGTTCAAACTAAGAAGAGACTCACGACGTAGTCCTGAGCCAAGCCTGGCACTGTGTTCTGGGCTTCGCAGACCCAGCGGATATCAATGAGATCACAAACAGAGGCTGACGTTAACACCCATGTTTATGTGAAATTGCACCTTGTAATTTAAGAAAAAAACCGGTGATAATGAACAGAAACCACTTAATTTGAAGCCAGACCTCAGCCCTCCAGGTTTTCTTCACCCTCAATGTTTTCAGGCTTTCCCATTATACAAAAACAGACCAGCAAACAGCTAATGGGTATAATCTGTGTATATACTTAGCGGCGAAAAAGGTAATTTGGTTTCTATAAGGTGAAACGGGCCACCGTTATTTTTTCGAGCAAGCTTATGTGGACGCATGCAATTAGCCGGTCCAGGAACTTAATTGCAGAGATGTGTTTAATTATATCATTAAGTTCCTAATGCTGATATAAAAATATTTTCACAGAATGCAGGAAGAAGACCCACGTCCTCCACACTGGTTGAATGCTTTCGGCTGCACGGCTCAGGGGCCAGGATTCTTAAATCACGCAGGGGCAGCTGTGTGGCACACATACCTGTGACTGCTTGTTTACGCAGCAGTGAGACCTGATCTCATGCCGTCCTGGACCCCTGATATCACCAGGTGGGTGTCTCTTGGGGTCACGGCCGGGAGGCTTGGCCTCTGGGCAACCTCTCATCCTGTTTTTTTTTTTTTTTTTTTGAGACACAGTTTCACTCTGTTGCCAGGCACCAGGCTGGAGGGCACTGGTGTGATCTCGGCTCACTGCAACCTCCGCTTCCCGGGTTCAAGCCATTCTCCTGCCTCAGACTCCCGAGTAGCTGGGACCACAGGCGCCCACCACCACACCCAGGTAATTTTTGTACCTTTAGTAGAGATGGGGTTTCATTATGTTGGCCAGGATGGTCTCGATCTCTTGACCTGGTGGTGCTCCCGCCTAGGACTCCCAATCATCCTGTTTTTTATTTAAGGTAAACCTCCTGGGCAACAGAGAAAAAGGCTTGAGGGGAGAGGCTTGTGGCTGGGGAGACTCTCACACATATGCTGCCACGCATGTGTGTGCACTCAGACTGGGCGTCTCCCCACCATGAGCCTGAGAGCATGTGCGTGTGTATGCGTGAGCAGGTGTGTGTTGGTGAATGTGTGTGCATGTGACCATGTGCGTGTGTGAGAGTGTGTATGTGTGAGCAGGTGTGTGTTGGTGAATGTGTGTGCATGTGACCATGTGTGAGTGTGCATGAGCACATGTGTGAGCATGAGACCATGTGCGTGTGTGAGTGTGTATGTGTGAGCAGGTGCGTGTTGGTGTATGTGTGTGTGCATGTGACCATGTGTGAGGGTGCATGAGCACGTGTGTGAATGTGTGAGTGTAACAGCACGTGCATCTGAGTATGTGTGTATGTGTGAGCAGGTATGTGTGTGTGTATTAGCATGTGTGTGTGCATGTGACCATGTGTGAGTGAGCATGCATGACACGTGTGAGCATGTGAGTGTGAGAGCACATATGTGAGTGTTGTGTATGTGTGAGCAGGTGCATGAGGGTCTACCAGTGTGTGTGCATGTGACCGTGTGTGACTGAGTGTGCATAAGCACTGTGTGAGCGTGTACATCAGTGTGAGACCGTGTGTGCATGTGCACATGGGAAACAGGGGTGGCTGGCTTGGGCGTGCACGGAGCTGTGTGTGGGGATTGTGCCATCCACTGCTCGGTCTCCCCCAAATGTCCACGAGGCAGAGCTCATGCTCAGAGCCACCCTGAGCCTCAGGGACGGCACTGAACTGCCCCACAGCTGTCCTATCTCCAGGCCCGGCCACAGGGCAGCCCTCCCAGGCCAGGACACCTGCACATATCTTCCTGGCAAAGGGCCGTGCTGGGGCGGCTCCAGCCCTAGGTCACCAGGGCCAGGGACCCCATTTGCCCGTCTGCTGCCCAGAAGGTTTGCCTTAAAAAAAAACAGGATGACGTCTCCCAGAGGCCAAGCCTCCCGGCCGTGACCCAGGAGACACTCACCTGGTGATATCAGCGGTCCAGGAGAGCATCAGCCCACAGGCCCTACGGCAGCCACGCCTGTCAAGTGAGGATCACAGACCATAAGCCTGTTCCGTCACACCAGGTGAACACCACAGACCATGGTCTTGCCCCATCCACAAAAGGTGAGTATCACAGACCACGGATCAGCTGCATCCACACGAGGTGAGTATCACAGACCATGGATCAGCTCCATCCACACCAGGTGAGTATCTCAGGCCATGAATCATCTCCATCCTCCTCTTCTTCCCTCTCCTCCAGCCCTCTGCCCACAGCCTCCCTGAACCTAGGCCAGGGCCAGAGGTTACCAAGTTCCCATCCAGCCATGACCCTCTGCAGCCAGCTACCTCCCATCCAGCTGAGCTGAGCCGACCATGGCATCAGGGCCAACCTGTGAGGCTGGGTGGGGCTGAGGGTGGCTGGGGAACCCTGCCTTGGGAAACAATGATGACAGATGCCTGCCGACCAGCTCACTCCCACACAGCGGCTGCCTGATCCTGGTGCCAGCTGTTGGCTTCCATTAGTGGAGAGAGATTGTTCCTTTTGTTTCTGTGGCACCTGCTGGAATGCAGGCAGACACTTGGCAATGTCAAATCCCCAACAACCAGTGCCACAGACGAAGAAGGAAACGGAGGTGGGGTCGCCTGCTCCTGGAGCTTCCAGAGGGAACAGCCCATGTGGCATTTTTTTCGAGGGTGGCTGCAACTTCCGTGAGTGTGAGCTGCCTGCCTCCATCCTAATTTTTCACTCCCCTCTGTTTTTTCAGAGTTTCACTCTTGTCGTCCAGGCTGGAGTGCAGTGACGCGATCTTGGTTCACCACAACCTCCACCTCCCGGGTTCGAGTCATTCTCCTGCCTCAGCCTCTGAAGTAGCTGGGACTACAGGCATGCGCCACCACACTTGGCTAATTTTGTATTTTTAGTGGAGATGGGGTTTCTCCACGTTGGTCAGGCTGGTCTCGAACTCTGACCTCAGGTGATATGACAGGCAGGAGCCACTCTGCCTGTGCCTGACCCTTCCTCTTTGGGTTTCTAATCATCTTGCATATATGTTTGATCCTCACCCATCTCTGTGTCTGTGTGTGTTTTTAGATCCAATTTTGTTTTTCAGACACTGCCTCATTCTGTCACCCAGGCTGGAGTGGAATGGCACCATCATAGTTCACTGCAGCCTCGACCACCTGGGCTGAAATGATCCTCCGTTTCAGCCTCCCGAGTAGCTGGGAATACAAGCATGCGTCACCATAGGGCTAATTTTTAAGTTTTTTCATAGAGACAGGGTCTTGCTATGTTGCCCATACTGGTCTTGAGCTCCTGGGCTCAAGTGATTCACCCACCTTAGCCTTCCAAGTAGCTGAAAGTACAGGACCATGCTATTATGCTCTGCTAACTTTTTGTACAGATGGGGTCTTGCTGTAGTGCCCAGTCAGGTCTCGAACTACTGGCCTCAAGAGATCCTTTCACCTCTTCTTCCCAAAGGGTTGAGATATCACAGTTCACTGCCACCTCAACCTTCTGGACTCAAGTGATTCCCCTATCTCAGCCTCCCAAGTAGCACTACAAGCATGTGTCACCATACCTGGCTAACTTTTAAATTTTTTCTGCAGAGACAGGGTCTTGCTATGTTGCCCAGGCTGGTCCTGAACTCCTGGGCTCAAATGATTCACCCACCTTGGCCTCACAAGTAGCTGCAATTATAGAAACATGCCATCATGCTCTGCTAAGGTTTTGTAGAGATGGGGGCTGCAGGAGGGGGACCCTCGCTGGCCATCGTGCCAGGAGAGTACAGTGAACAAAGGAAAACACACACAGTTGTCCCTGACGCGTGTGGGGTCGTCCTTCCTGCCGTGTCTGATCTCCGTGGGCTGGAGCCAGGCCTCACCGTCTAAACTAAAACCCGACAGGCAGGGAACTTAAAACGTTTCTAAACAGGTGAGAGCCGTGGAGAGCTGGGGCACGCCTGTGAGCACGTCCAGCACAGATATCTCGGTGAAAGTACAAGGATGTACAGTGTACTACGTGCCTGTGAGCACGGCGTGTCTAACGGCTACGTAGGATGGGGCTTCACAGAGAGTTTTTAACACACGTATGATTTATTCTTTAACAACAACAACAACAAACTTTTTTTAAAAAAAGTTTTCTACTTCCCAAACCCAGGCAGGGCTTGAATTCCTGGCCTCAAGCAATTCTTCCACCTCTACTTCCTAAGGCGTTGAGATATCATAGTTCACTGCAGCCTCGACCTCCCGGGCTCAAGTGATCCCCCATCTCGGCTTCCTGAGTAGCTTGGACGACAAGCATGCGTCGCCATACCTGGTGAATTTTTGTTTTTTTGTAGACACTGGGTCTTGCTATGTTGCCGAGGCTGGTCTTAAACTCATGTGCTCAAGCAATTCACCCAGCTTGTCTGCCCAAGTAGCTAGGATTACAGAAATACACCATCATGCTTGGATTTTTTTTTTTTTTTTTGGACAGAGTCTCACTCTGTCTCCCAGCCTGGAGTGCAGTGGTGTGATCTCGCCTTGCTACATCCTCCACCTCCTGGCTTCAAGTGATTTTCCTGCCTCAGTCTCCCGAGTAGCTGGGATCACATGCATCCACCACCACATCTGACTAATTTTTGTACTTTTAGAAGAGACGGGGTTTCACCATGTTGGCCAGGCTGGTCTCGAACTCCTCATCTTAGGTGATCCGCCCACCTCGGCCTCTCAAAGTGCTGGTATTACAGTCATAAGGCACCCTGCCTGGCTTTTTTTTTTCTTTTCCCCTTTCCTATTTCTCCAGTACGTCCCTGAGTGTGGAAATATCTCACCACCACAAATACACCATTAACCACGTCCCCTCTGCTGAGTGCGGTGGGCATCAGATATCACATATATTACCGGACCCTTGTCTTCCATTTTAATAGCCTCCCATTATTTCTGCAGAGAAGGTGAAAGCTCGTCTTCAACACCCTTAATCAGAGGCGTCTCCCCACAACCCCGGTTGCCACCCGCCATGCAGATGTCAAATCCTCGACAGACAGCAAATGTCCACGAGAGGCCTTCCTAGCCCTCTTTATCACTCCATGCTGAATCAGAGTGTCACATGTGGCCAACCCGTGAAGTTCCTGCCTGCAGCTGATGGAAATGCTAATAGGGCCGATGGCCCAAGATTGTCAGAGATTGATTTAGACAGGCAACTCCTTCTCCTTATAATTCTTCTTCTTTGTACGGTAATGAGACCGCATTTTCAGACTAGCGGGTCACCTGAGATCAGGAGTTCGAGACCAGCCTAGCCGACATGGCGAAACCTCATCTCTACTAAAATACAAGAATTCGCTGGGGATGGTGGGGGTAGCCTGAAATCCCAGCTACTTGGGGGGGCTCAGGCAGGAGAATCGCTTGAACCCAGGAAGAGGGAGTTGCAGTGAGCTGAGATTGCGCCACTACCCTGCAACCTGGGCGATAGAGGAAGACTTTGTCTAAAACACACACACACACACACACACACACACACATCACAAAAAACAACAAACAACCCCAAATAAAAAACCAAAAACCTAAACAA
Organism: Cheracebus regulus; assembly: GCA_963574635.1. Classification (NCBI taxonomy): domain Eukaryota; kingdom Metazoa; phylum Chordata; class Mammalia; order Primates; family Pitheciidae; genus Cheracebus; species Cheracebus regulus. Next base: position 39,668 of record CAUYQU010050554.1, on the reverse strand, counting down.
ACCAGACAACTTCAAGCTGAGACGGGAGAATCGCTTGACCCAGGGAGGCGGAGGTCGCAATGAGCCGAGACCGTGCCCCTGCACTCCAGCCTAGGCAACAAGAATGAAACCACATCTCAAAAAAAAAAAAAAAAAATCCAAAAAACAAAACAAAACACCAGGGAACTTAAGAGAAGGCAAAATAATCATCTCTAAATATTTCTACCCTTTAGAGGAACTCTGTGTTGGGAGAACTGTCTGCAGACTTTCAGAATAAATCAGAGATTCACTCATACACACGCAAACACACTCTCTCTCCCGGGGTCGGTGCCAGCAGCCTCACGACCCCCAGGCCTATGTAGTCAGCCTGTGCCACGCCATGCTGCTGTGATGCCAGACTCAAAGCTTCTTGATGAATGGTGTCGGTCAGCTTAATTTATTACTGTAATTATTGTGATAATTTAGAGGAGATAAATTGAAATCTATTAGAATTTAATGTAAAAAGCTGTAATTAGTTTGCCTGAGACAGGAGGAAGGAGACATCCCAGACCACGGAAAATCCATTAAGCCAATTACGACGTGATCGTGGCAGAGAGAACCAGGCCCTTTGCCTGCTTCTACCCTCTGCGCACAAATTCATCTGCTCATCCTTCATTAATTTAATAAACACATCAAGGCAGAAAGATGGGAGAATTCCTTAATCATCATAATGAATGCGTGTGTTCAGCGTTGGCTGTTGGGGATGCATTGTGGGAGGAGGGAGCTCGGAAGAGAGGGGAAAATGCATTACTTTTGAGCAATTAGCATGCACATGATAAAACAGCAGCCAAGTGTCTCTGTGTACATGTCGTCACTACACACAACAGCAAAGCGTCCCTCTGTACAGCCATCATTACACACAACAGCAAGGTGTCTCTGTGCATATGCCGTCATTATACACAACAGCAAAGTGTCTCTGTGCATATGCTGTTATTATACACAACAGCAAAGCATCTCTCTGCACATGCCGTCATTATACACAACAGCAAAGTGTCTCTCTGTACATGCCGTCATTATACACAACATCAAAGTGTCTCTCTGTACATACCGTCAGTATACACAACAGCCAAGTGTCTCTGTGCACATGCTGTCATTACACACAACAGCAAAGCGTCCCTCTGTACATGCCATCATTACACACAACAGCAAAGTGTCTCTGTGCATATGCTGTCATTATACACAACAGCAAAGCATCTCTCTGCACATGCCATCATTATACACAACAGCAAAGTGTCTCTCTGTACATGCCGTTATTATACACAACAGCAAAGTGTCTCTCTGTACATACCGTCAGTATACACAGCAGCCAAGTGTCTCTGTGCACATGCTGTCATTATACACAACAGCAAAGCGTCTCTCTGCACATGCCATCATTACACACAACAGCAAAGTGTCTCTGTGCATATGCTGTCATTATACACAACAGCAAAGCGTCTCTCTGCACATGCTGTCAGTATACACAACAGCAAAGCGTCCCTCTGTACATGCCGTCATTACAACAGCAAAGCATCTCTGCACATGCCATCGTTATACACAACAGCCAACCATCTCTCTGCATCTCCCGTCATTATACAATACAGCAAAGCGTCTCTCTGCACATGCCATCAGTATACACAGCAGCCAAGTATCTGCACATGCTGTCATTATACACAACAGCAAAGCGTCTCTCTGCACATGCCGTCAGTATACACAACAGCAAAGTGTCTCTCTGTACATGCCGTCATTATACACAACAGCAAAGTGTCTCTCTGTACATGCCGTCAGTATACACAACAGCCAAGTGTCTCTGTGCGCATGCTGTCATTACACACAACAGCCAAGTGTCTCTGTGCATATGTCGTCATTATACACAACAGCAAAGCGTCTCTCTGCACATGCTGTCAGTATACACAACAGCAAAATGTCTCTCTGTACATGCCGTCATTACACACAACAGCAAAGCATCTCTGCACATGCCATCATTATACACAACAGCCAACCATCTCTCTGCATGTCCTGTCATTATACAATACAGCAAAGCGTCTCTGTGCACATGCCATCATTATACACAACAGCCAAGTGTCTGCACATGCTGTCATTATATGCAACAGCAAAGCATCTCTCTGCACATGCCATCAGTATACACAACAGCAAAGTGTCTCTCTGTACATGCCGTCAGTATACACAACAGCAAAGTGTCTCTCTGTACATGCCGTCAGTATACACAACAGCAAAGTGTCTCTGTGCATATACCGTCATTATACACAACAGCAAAGTGTGTGTCTCTCTGTACATGCCGTCATTATACACAACAGCCAAGTGTCTCTGTGCACATGCCATCATCATACAAAACAGCAAAGCGTCTCTCTGCACATACCATCATTATAAACAAAAGCAAAGCATCTCTTGCACATGCTGTCAGTATACGGAACAGCAAAGCGTCTCTCTGTACATGCCGTCAGTATACACAGCAGCAAAGTGTGTCTGTCTGCCCGTGCCATCATTACACACAACAGTAAAGTCTCTGTGGGCACATGCCATCAGTATACACAACGGCCAAGTGTGTCTCTGCACGTGCCGTCATTATACACAACAGCAAAATGTGTCTCTGTGCACATGCTGTCATTATACACTGCAAAAAAAAAAAAACAACAGAAAAAAAAATACTTAAGTGTGTGCATGCATGCGTGAGTGTGTGTGTGAGAGAGAGACAGTGTGTGTGTGCATGAGTACCCATGTGCTCACGGCTGTCCCATAGAACGAGAGGAAAGCGCCTTGCTAATAAGACCCCCGCATGCGTCCCCAGCAATTCCCAGCGGTGCGAAAATCAGAACCTGCCCTGTTGCAATTAAAAGTGTATATATTTAAAGAAGCCGGTAACTGCGAGCACCTATTTACTGTCAAATTAATTCAGTCTCTCTGCGGATGCCATCTGTATCAGCAGCACGAGAGGGTGTCACCGGCTTTAGGATGCACGAGAAGAAGAGAGCCCGCTCTTTTGTTCGATGGCTCTGATCATGTGTACAAACTAAGCCAGTGCAACACACATATCATAGATTTTCTCATAATTACCTGACCTGTTACAGCGTGTCAGTCTTCCGTCAAACACACTGGTTTTATGTCAGAAGCTGTATGGGCATTTTCTGCTTTGATCATTCCGTATTCTGCAAATGTCAGCCTTACTGTGTTTTAATTGACTCTGGGGTAGCATTAGAAAAAAAAAAAAAAGGCACCGTCTACTGCACTTGCTGCTGCCTGACGAGGCTGACAAGCTGGCATTTGTGAACGCTGGGTCTGCAGTGGCTGTTGGGGAGTCACGCGTTCTCCCCTCCACACCTCTCCGAGGGGTACAACAAAATGATGTGAAAACAGGGGTTCAGGTAGCACCTCTCTGCGGAGCCCACCGGTCCCTGCTCCCTGCCACCCTCCATGTCAAACTGCCACCCGGCTGCTGTCCCTGTTGGAGGCCTGGATGGTGTCAGGGTGAAGGCACACAGTCCCCAATCAAAGGCAGCATGCGTGTGCCTGAAGACGGGGTCACTGGTCCCCAAGGCAGGAGCCAGCAACCACAGGCAGGTTTGTGTATTTAGATGGAAGCTCTTATGTCGTGTCCCTGCAGTATGTGTTTTTTTTTTTTAATTAAAGAAAAAAAAACACAAAAAACAATTCTCCTGCTTGAAAATGTGGGCTGAGAACCGATTGGACACATCTCAACGCAGAGGTCAATTTATTTTGTCTTGAGTTTGCAGAGACAGAAGATCTCTGCTGCTGCAGCTGCTGGCCCAGTGTACTGACAGGATGTGACCCCACGCTCTGTGCCTCGTTAACCCGGCGTGACTGGGGAAAAGCTGTCTTAATCACGCAGCCCCTGATAGACAAGCCCCCCATCTCCCCCCTCCAGCCGCTAACTAACCCCCCAGCCGCCCTCTCTGCCACGCCAGTGCATGTCTCCAGCTCTGTCTGTGTGATTTTCTGTGTTCAGCTCTCTGAGAACACCGAAATGAATGGACGTGGCTAGGAGGCTGGCTGGCTTTCCTTCTGGAAAGTCAGTGTGTTTGTTGGGTGGGGATCCCATCACAAAACATTGATGCCACGTGTGGTGGGTCAAGCCTGTCATGCCAGCACTTTGGGAGGCCGACGCCGGCGAATCACCTGAGGTCAGGAGTTCGAGACCAGCCTGACCCACATGGTGGAACACCATCTCTACTAAAAACACTAAAATTAGCCAGGCATGGTGGCGGGTGCCTGTCATCCCAGCTACTCGGGAGGCAGAGGATGGAGAATGCCTTGAACCCGGGAGGCGGACGTTGTGGTGAACCGAGACTGAACGATTGCACTCCAGCCTGGGCAAAGAGAATGAAAGTGTCTCAAAAAAAAAAAAGAAAAAAAGTAGATATGTATTTCCTGTAGTTTCAGACACTGGAGATATGACAATCTGCGTGTCAGCAGATTCAGTCACTGCTGAGGATTCTCTTCCTGGTTTACAGACGGTATCTTCTCACTGTGTCCTTATCTGGCAGAGGGAGAGAGAATCCCAGGGCCCCTCCTTGTGCGTATAAGGACACTCATCCTGTCATGAGGACCGTATCCTCCACATGCAGTCTAATTCTGATGACCTTCCAAAGGTTCCACGTCCAGAGACCACCCCATCGCAGATGAGGGCCCCGAGCCGTGGATTTTGGTGGGATTTTGTTGCTTTTGTTTTTTGTTTTTTTGTTTTCAGACCAAGTTTTGCTCTAGTGGCGTGATCTCGGCTCACTGCAACCTCCACCTCCCGGGTTCAAGTGATTCTCCCACCTCAGCCTCCTGAGTACCTGGGAAGACAGGCACCCACCACCACGCCCGGCTATTTTTTTTTTTTTTTTGTATTTTTAGTAGAGACCAGGTTTCACCATGTTAGCCAGACTGGTCTCGATCTCCTGACCTCGTGATCTGCCTGCCTCGGCCTCGCAAAGTGCTAGGATTACAGGCATGAGTTACCACGGATGGCCCTTGGTGGGATATTTAGCGCACCACCACGCCCTGTTAATTTTTTGAATTGTATCTTTAGTAGAGACGGGGTTTCACCATGTTGGTCAGGCGGGTCTCAAACTCCTGACCTCGGGTGATCCACCTACCTTGGTGTCTCAAAGTGCTAGGATAACAGGCGTGAGCCACCGTGCCTGGCGTCTTTTCTTATTTAATATTCATCCGCCACAAGTTATAGGAAGAGGAGTCAGCTTTGACAAGGCTGTTTGAGGATCTGATGAAGGCTGTGGATTTGCTCAACCTTAAAATCCTACGAAATTGCTCAACCCTAAAAAGTGTGTACATTTTTAAGAATTTCTATATTCAAATTCAGAGAGTCTGCATTCTTCATAAAGCCACTCGTGGATGTGATAGTTAGAATTTTGTATTAAAAGAACTTTGTGGTAGACAGAATAATAAACCCCAAAGATGGCCTAATTCCTGTGTAGGAGACGTAATAATCGCCCCAAGGATGTCCCCATGTGGGGGACAGAATAATGGCCCCAGAGATGTCCACATCCTAATACCATGTGGGAGACAGAATAATGACCCCAAAGATGTCCACGTCCTAATCCCATGTGGGAGACAGAATAATGGCCCAAAGATGTCCACGTCCTAATCCCATGTGGCAGACAGAATAATGGCCCCAAAGATGTCCACGTCCTAATCCCATGTGGGAGACAGAATAATGATCCCAAAGATGCCCAAGTCCTAATCCCATGTGGGAGACAGAATAATGACCCCAAAGATGTCCACGTCGTAATCCCATGTGGGAGACAGAATAATGACCCCAAAGATGTCCACGTCGTAATCCCATGTGGGAGACAGAATAATGGCCCCAAAGACGTCCACATCCTAATCTCCATGTGGCAGACAGAATAATGGCCCCAAAGATGTCCACGTCCTAATCCCCATGTGGGAGACAGAATCATGACCCCAAAGATGTCCACGTCGTAATCCCATGTGGGAGACAGAATAATGACCCCAAAGATGTCCACATCCTAATCCCCAGGTGGTAGACAGAATAATGACCCCAAAGACGTCCACGTCCTAATCCCCAGGTGGTAGACAGAATCATGGCCCCAGAGACGTCCACATCCTAATTCTCTTGTGGTAAGACAGAATACTGTTTCCAAAAAATGTTTACAATCTAATTCCTATAACCTTTGAGTATCTGATCTTACATGCCAGTGAGACTTCGTAGATGTGATTACATAAGGAACTTTGAGATAATCCTGAATCATGTAGATGAGCCCAGGGTAGTCAATCACAAAGGTCCCTATAAGGGGAGGAGCAGGATGCCCATAGTCAGAAACAAAGACGTCTCTGAAGAGGAAAGGAAAGAGTCTGAATTGGAAAAAGAAGATGCTTTGCAGTTGGCTTTCAGGATGGAAGAAGCAATCCCATAACTGGGTATATACTCGAAGGATTATAAGTCGTTCTACCGTAAAGACACCTGCGCATGTATGTTCAACGCAGCACTGTGTACAATCGCAAGGACCTGGAACCAACCCCAGTGCTCATCAGTGATAGACTGGACAAGGAAAATGTGGCACACAGACACCATGGAATACTATGCAGCCATCAAAAAGGGTAAGTTCGTGTCCTTTGCAGGGACATGGATGAGGCTGGCTGTGACTTCATCTTCAAGCTCTTTATCTCAACCCACGTGCCCTCCATTTTCCTTGATGGTCCCTGAAAGCTTCAGTCACCCTCGTGCCTTGGGGCCTCTGAAATGTCTATGCAGCACCCCCTGGGTGCACCATCACCCCAGATTCGTGGGTCACTCCTTTCCCCGGCTTCAAATCTTTGTTTGAATTAACGTTTGCAATGAAAGTCGCTGCTGACCCCCTGAACACTGTTCATCTTCCCCTCTTCTATTTATTTGGTGTCTACACCACATTACTTTCTAACTTAGAATAGGTTCCTTACTCACTTCTGTAAAGCTCAGTTACGACATCCGCTCCGTAATCATTGAAAGATTGTGGATGCCTTCACGGATACACCCAAGTTCCTAGAACAATGCTTGGTACATGGGAGATGATCAATGCATTATTATTATTATTATTATTATTATTATTATTATTATTGCAATAAAGATTTTGTAAACCTAGCTGTGTCATCCGTGGTTACAGGAGTGTTGATTTGCTCATGAACACTTCGAGGTTTATGCAGAGCAATGCTTGGTCTATTGAACGTGTTCCGTCAATCATTCAACTATCCATAGATATTAGTTGAGTGACTGCAGCTGTCTTGTAAGAAAAGACCTTTCTAGAATCACTTCCTTACTCGCTTCTGTAAAACCCAGCTATGACATCACCTCTACAATCAATCAAAGATTGTGGAAGCCTTCACAGATGCACCTGAGTTCCTAGAACAATGCTTGGTACGTGGGAGATGATCAATGCATTCTTCTGTTTTGGCAATAACGATTTTGTAAACCGAGCTGTGTCATCGGTGCTACAGGCGTGTAGATTTGCTCACGATTTGTTCAGCAATGTGGCTCACAACCCTACTCATCCAGCTCTATGGCTCCCAGCCGTCCAATTCTTAGCTGCTTAGCTCCCGACCCTGCACATTCAACCGTCTGTGTCACAGAGGCCTGTGAATCTCAGCCTGGCATTCCCAGATCTTTGGGTCCCAGCCCTATGGGTCCCCTTTTCAGCAGATCCCATAACTTTACCTACGCGTTGAGGTAAAGCAGAAACCCATAGACCCTCTTCGTCTTAAAGGGACATCTGACATTCCCCAAAGGCTTTCCTCCAGAGCTCCCAGGAAGCCCATCGCAAGGACTCAGCTCCTCTAAGCTTCACGAACCCGGAGGACTTGGCACAGGCACCTCTTTTCCCACCAACTTACCCTGTAGCACCCTGCGGCTTTTTACAGGCTCACAGCTCCCCTAGAACACCCTGAGGTCTCCCATGGTTCCTGCAGGCAAAATTCAAATCACATCGAAACAACCCTGAGTTTCAGGCATACTTTTGAATACCAAGTAAATGACCATTAAAAAAAAAACCCAAGTACCCCTCATCAGAAAACATAGGAAATGCAGTTCCTAAATGCACTTCCTAAATGTTTTATGGCAGGATGGAAGGAGAATTGCCAGAGTCAGAGGAAAAGCAACAAACGATTTCTCCACAAAGAGGACGGTGTTCTTTGCCAGACACTCAAGAGCGTGACTTCAGGGACGGAGAGAAATGAGGAGGCTAGAACGTAGCCAGCCGTGGGCTGCGCTGTTTGTCTTGTGGAAGGAACATAAAATGAACGCACTGTCGTTTAAATAACAAGCGTAACACAGTTAGCAGTCAACTGAGCGTCAGGGCCATCAGAGAGACGCACAGAGGCTCCGGAATGTAAGTCAACCCTCCCTAGTGAGCCTGCAAGCTGATCTGGCATTCTAAGCTACATTGTAGACTTTATTTAGAAAGAAAAAAATAAAGTTCAGCTGGTCACAGTGGCTCACGCCTGGCATCCCAGCACTTTGGGAGGCCGAGGTCGGGAGTTCGAGACCAGCCTGGCCGACATGGTGAAACCCCCGTCTCTACTAAAAATATAAAAATTAGCCAGGCGTGGTGGCAGGCGCCTGTCATCCCAGCTACTCAGGAGGCTGAGGTGGGAGGATCACTTGAGCTCAGCAGTTTGAGACCAGCCGGGGCAATATAGCAAGACCCCATTTCCACAAAAAATAAAAAAAAAAAATTGGCCGGGCGTGGGCAGGTCTTCGGCTCTAGCTCCTCAGGAGGCTGAGGGCAGAGGATTGCTAGAATCCAGCAGCACGAGGCTGCCGTGAGCCATCCGTGGACCAGTGCTCTCCAGCCGGGCCAGCAGACGAAGACCGTCTCAGAAAAAAAGAAAAAAGGTATGAGGAGGTCTGCTACGGTTATGACAAATAAGCTTGCCTTTCTTTCTTTCTTTCTTTTTTTAAATTTTGAGAGAGTCAGTCCTGGCACCCAGGCTGGAGTGTGGTGGTGCGATCTCAGCTCACTGCAACCTCCACGTCCCGAGTTCAAGCGACTATAGTCATGCGCCACCACGGCAGGCTAATTTTTATATTTTTAGTAGAGACGGGATTTCACCATCTTGGCCAGGCTGGTCTCGAACTCCCAACCTCGGCCTCCCAAACTGCTGGGATGAGAGACCTGAGTCCGTGCAGCCCGCCAGGAAAGAAGCTTGCTCTTCTAACGCCTCATTCTAACTGAAAGGCAGACAGAAGAAAAAGGAGGGAGACCTCCAGTGACACAGCTTTACTGCTCCTGAGTTTCACAGAACTGACTTTATCCTCCAGGAGGAAAACGCGTCTCCCCTGATGTGCGTGTCTAATCTTAATGGCTCAGAAGTGGCTGTACCCCGCCTGAGAGGTCCCCTCTGCACGCCTCCTCCTCCCTATCATCCCTGCAGGCCTGGGGTTTTGAGATTTCTTTCCCTTCACAGCCTTCGCTCTGGCAGGCAAGGCCTTTCCCTTCCCCTGCAATCAATCCAGGCCCTCCAGGATGGTGTGTCTGAGCCAGCCCGGAACGTCCCCAAAGCCTACGACGTGCTAAAGACGCCTTTCAAAGCCTGTCCTCCTGATCTGCGCCCACGTGAGTAGGTAAAAGCTTTCTCCCAGAGCCTCTTTGTCACACACACACACAGAGACCCATTGTGTGAAAGCCTTTATTTCATTCACAAGGCGACCCGGGCTGCCAGAAATGCCGCCTGACTGACGGAAGAAAAGAAAAGAGGGTGTTTTCTTCCACCTGAAACTCCTCTTTCTAAGTCGGTGAGCAGGGGAATTCTAGAATGGCAGCCGAGGTCCTGAACCCCTGGCATTCCATCACTGCCAGGCAGGGAACCCGTCTCACTCTGCAAAAAGGCATTCTCAGGAAGAGCTTCGTGGCCTTGCCAATGTGCTCAATGCCTCTGAATTTTTTAGTAAAATAAAAAGGCCGAGCACGGGGTCTCACGCCTGTCATCCCAGCACTGTGGGAAGCCAAGGCGGGAGGATCACGAGGTCAGGAGTTCGAGACCAGCCTGGCCAACATGGTGAAACCCCGCCTCTATAAAAATACAAAAATGAGCCGGGCATGTTGGCACAGGCCTGTAGTCCGAGCTACTTGGGAGGCCGAGGCAGGAGAATCGCTTGAACCCAGGAGGCGGAGGCTGCAGGGAGCCGAGATTGCACCTCGGCACTCCAGCCTGGTGACTCAGCGAGACTCTGTAAAAAAAAAAAAAAATTACTGGACTCACAGGGATAGAACAGTGTATGCGGGGATCACGTCTGTGCTCTGCCGTTCCATTCCGAGACATCTTTCTGGGTGCCAACTCTCTTCTCCCTGACACCCTCCTCTAGGGGGACGAGGACTGGAAGGGGAGAACGCAGTCTTGCTTCTGGGGTCGGCGGAACGGGAGTTCATTGCAGCACAGTTTACAATAGCAAAGACCTGGAACCAACCCAAATGCCCATCAATGATAGACTGGACAGGGAAAATGTGGCACATATACACCATGGAATATTATGCAGCCATCATTGCTGTCTTAAGAAACTGCCACAGGCATCCCAACCTTCAGCAAACATCACCCTGATCAGTCACCAGCCACCATAATTGAAGCATAACCCTCCATCAGCAAAAAGATTATAATTTGCTGAAGACTTGGATGATCATTAGCATTTTTTAGCAATAAAGTATTTTAAAATTAACATATGTACATTTTTAAGACATAAGACTATTCCGTACGATAGACTACAGTACAGTGTAAACACAACTTTTTTTTTTTTCTTTTTTCTTGAGACAGGGTCTTGCTCTGTCATCCAGGCTGGAGTGCAGTGGCTCAAACAAGGCTCACTGCAGCCTCAAACTTTTGGGCTCAAGCAAACCTCCTGCCTCAGCCTCTTGAGTAGCTAGACACACAGATGAGTGCCACCATGCCAAGGTAATTTTTAAAAAATTTTTTGTAGGGATGGGGTTTTGCCATGTTACTTAGGCTGGTCTTAAACTCCTGGCCTCAAGCAATCCTTCCGCTTTAGCCTCCCAAAGTGCTGGGATTACAGGTAGAAGCCACCATGCCTGGCCTAAACATAACTTCTATATACACTGGGAAATCAAAAATTGGTAAACTTGCTTCCTTGTTACATTTGCTTCATTGTACTGGTCTGGAATCTAACCTACAGTATTGCTGAGGTATGCCTATATCTTCACTTTACTCTTCTCAGTTTTATAAACCAAGATCCACCACCCAAAACTGAGTATCAGGCTGCTCTCTGCTTTCTGAGTCCCAGAAATATCTCTTCATGTAGTGTAGTTTATTTTAAACCTGAAGGCTTTCTTTACTTTTCTCAACTCTATGCAAATGATTCCATTTGACTGGACTGACTAGATAATCAATTGCCTCTTCAAAAAGAAATACTTCATAGCCCCCACATTATCCCCCTATGAACTTAAGAGCTTTTTCTTCTCGAATGTAGACTGATTTCTTTCTTGATTAAAAAAAAAAAAAAAGTCTGAGGCCAGACACAGTGGTTCATGCTTCTAATTCCAGCACTTCAGGAAGCTGAGGAAAGGAGATCCCTTGAGGCCGGGAGTTTGAGACCAGCCTGGGAAATATCATACAATCTTATCTCTACCAAAAAGAGTTGTTTTCTTTAATTGGCCAGATGTGGTGGCACATACGTATAGTCCCAGCTACTCAGGAGGCTGAGGCAGGAGGATTGCTTAAGCCCAGGAGTTTGAGGCTGCAGCTATGATCACACCACTGCACTTGCACTGTAGCCAGGGCAACAAAGCAAGACCCCATCTCAAAAAAAATTAATTTAAAAAAGCATGAGATTTTCAGAGTTCCTTAGAGCTAAAGTTAAGGCATAGAGAAGCAATAGCAAGAAGAGCTGAAGAAGCTTATAAACTAGCTTGCCAAACCTATGAACACGTTAGGAAAATGTGGCACTCATGGAATGTGTTAGGTACCAAGTCTCCTGTAGGGCTTTTTTTTTTCTTTGAGATGAAGTATTGCTCTGTCACCTGGGCTGGAGTACAGTGGTGTGATCTTGGCTCACTGCAACCTCCACCTCCCAGGTTGAAGTAATCCTGCCTCAGCCTCCCAGGTAACTGGGATTACTTGGGAGGCATGTGCTACCATGCTTGGCTAATTTTTGTATTTTTAGTAGAGCTGGGGTTTCACCATGTTAGCCAGGCTGGTCTCAAACTCCTGACCTCGTGATCCCCCTTCCTCGGCCTCCCAAAGTGCTAAGATTACAGGCGTGAGCCACTGCGCCCAGCCCCCAGTAGGACTTTTACAGTTTTTGTTTCATATGAGGTTACTACTTTTTATTTTTATAAAGCATACAAATCTAACATTAGAATTGGGCATTATTCCAAATAAGCAGAGTGTTACAATAATCTGTCACATTTTCTACATAACTTTTTAGGAAAACAATATCACTTTAACTATAATTATTAATGGATTGTCTGGTGTTTAATTGAGTACATGTCCACTGAGTAAATACTACATTTCTCAACTGCCCATGTAGTTAGGTATGAAAACGGAATAGTTTCTACCAAAAGTGAGAAGCTAAAATGGGTTGAATTATGGCTTCTTGAAAGAGAAGTCCACCTGGAAATGAAAAAAAGAGTCTGTGTATGTGTAATGAAGTGAAGGATCCTTAGATAAGATCATCCTAAATATAGGAAGGGCAGCCCTTAATCCAATGATGAGAGGAAGGCCGAGGAACATTTGAAACACAGAGACACACAGCAGAGACAGCAATATGAAGACAGAGGTCTGGTCTGGAATCTAACCAACTTTTTTCACAAGACTACACATAGAAGAGGGAGTTACGCAGCCCCAAGCAAAGGAATACTTGGAGTCAACAGAAGCTAGAATAGGTAAGGAAGAGTTCTCCAGTAGAGCCTTGGAGGGAAATGTGGCCCTGTTCATGCCTTGATTGATTGTTCACAACTTGTTTCACATTGCTGGCCTCCAAAACTATAAAATAATAAGTTTCTGTTGTGTTAAGCCACCAAGTTTGTGGCACTTTCTTACAGCCCCTCTAGGAATCTAATATGCCATTCTTCCTCTTCTTCTTTCCTGCTCTTTCTGAAGCCTGGAACTCCCAAAACAGCATGACACCATGAAGGAGCCTTGGAAATGAAAGCTACACACGGCTAGACAAGGCAGAGTAACCCTGTCACCATCGTTTCCCACCTCTAAATTTCTTAAAATGGAAAAGAACTATCTTCTTTAATCCATTGCTATTTTGAATCATGCTAATCTATACCTCATGTATGATATTTATTTTGTGTGGTTAGCTTGTTATCTTCCTGAGAGCCAGCCTGACATGGGATTCATCTTTGTGTTCATTTTAAGTATTGATGTTAGTCATATTATCCTCACTCAATAGGCAACTGTTGAATGGGTGGGTGGATTCAACTTTAAATCTTCCTGTCGGTGTGTAGAAGATTAAGCTTCTGAACTCCATCAAGACCTGAACAAATCTGAGTTTTAATGATAAAGTCTGCTCTATGGTGTTAGGAACATAAAAGAAAGTCAAACAAAATTTAGAGATTGCAGCCATTATAGAAAGAATGTAAGAGACAGAGATACAATTTATTTTATTTTTAAATTCCCATAGTACTTAGTTCCCACTCCCCTCTTCTTCCTGCTCTTGCCCAAATGGAAGGCCTTTGCTTCTCAACTGTTTATCTGAGAGTTGTTCAGAAATGCTTTATACCTTCATGCAGACACAAAACAGGATAGGGAGCCCTAGAGGCCTAAGCCCTAGTGACCAATAGAAAGAGAACTAGAAATTCAACAGTAATCTTCCTAACATACCACAATCTAAGATGGAGCTAGGGAATTCAAATTATAAATTATAGTATGTGGGAGTACCTAAGAGGATATGACTTAACTCCTTGAAAGTTCAACATTTTTCGTTATTGGGGGTGGTAATGGAGGAGTATATTTTAGAAAGCTTCTTCAAATCCAAATAGCTATCAGTGAAAAGATGACACAATCTGTCACTGGCCCAGAGAGAAAAGAACAAGAAAGACAGTAATCCACATTTCCTCTTCTTTTAAATTACAGTTGGCAATTCCAATGCTTCTGATAATCAGCAAGGGTCAGATTTGTGAATTTTAAATCTGGACCGTACAGATGTTGGAGCAGAGCAGTAACAATAAGTTTGCCAATAACGTCGTTTAAATTTGTTGTTAACACAAGTATAACACACATGATTTCCAAATTTCCATTGCTAAAACTACTTGGAGTAATCACTTTTCATCTCACTTCCCTCTATTTATTTAGTTTTAGTTTTGAGACAGAGTCTCATTCTGTCACCTAGGCTGGAGTGGAGTGGCACGATCTCAGCTCACTGCAACCTCCGCCTCCTGGGTTCAAGCAATTCTCATGTCTCAGCCTCCTGAGTAGCTGGAATTACAGGATTACACCACCACACCCAGTTAATTTTTGTATTAGTAGAGACAGGTTTCACCATGCTGGCCAGGCTGGTCTTGAACTCCTGACCTCAGGTGATCCACCCACCTTGGCTTCCCAAAGTGTTGGGATTACAGGCATGAGCCACTGTGCCTGTCCTCACTTCCCTATATTTAAATATTACTTTGGTTCTCCATGTCCTGTAGGCATGTGAGCATAATAAAATAAAATCAAAGCCAGGTGCAATGGCTCACACTTGTAATCCCAGCACTATGGGATGCTGAGTTAGGAGGATTGCTCAAGCCCAGGAGATCAAGACTGGGCAACATAATGAGACCCTATCTCTAAAAAAAGTGTTAGAGCATTGCAGCACATGCCTGTTCCAGCTACTCAAGAAGCTGAGGTGAGAGGATTGCTTGAGCCCAGGAGGCTGAGACTGTAGTAAGCCTTGATTGTGACACTGCAGTTCAGCCTGGGCAACAGAGTGAGACCCTGTCTCAAAAATAAAATAAAAAATAAAGAGAAAATAAAATCAATGCCAGATGTATTCAAGCTCAACATTCAATGTCACTCGAATTAACAGGGTCAATAAAAGGGCAGAGGACTAGTATCCCCATGCCTTACTCTTATCCATGTATTTGTTCATTCCATTTTTTTTTTTTTAAGACAGAGTCTCACTCTTTCACCCAGGCTGGAGTGCAGTGGCACAATCTCAGCTAACTGCCACTTCCACCTCCCAGGTTCAAGTGATTCTTCTGCCTCAACCTCCTGGGTAGCTGGGACTATGGTGTGCGCCACGATGCTCAGCTAATTTTTGTATTTTTTAGTACAGACAGGGTTTCACCATATTGGCCAAGCTGATCTCGAACTCTTGACCTAGTGATCTGCCCACCTTGGCCTCCAAAAATGCTGGGATAACCAGGCTGAAGCCATGTGCCAAGGAGGGCTGAGAAACAAGACAGAAGAACCTAAGTTGGTGACACCATGGAGCAGTGAAATAGCTTTCAGCGGCCTCCTTCTGGACTTCATTAGGTGAAAGAGAAAAAAAAATATGTGTTTAAGGTATTATTATTTTGGATAATTTGGTGATTTTCAGTTACATGTAGCTGAGCTTAATGCTAGTTAACACCAAGATTTAAAATGCTGTAGAACATGAGAATAGCCATACAGAGAGACAAACGCTCTAGAAAAGGAGGGGGTTAGTTCTGGTTGGAAGAATCAAGACTGTGTAGAGACAGTTGCATTTAAACCATGTAGGATTTGGGCACGTGGAAATGAGGTGGAAAAGTGCATCCCTATGTGGGATGTGGAAGGTTATTGGTGACAAATAGTCCGGGAAGGGCAGCCTGGAGCCAGGTGGTGTAGAGACTTGAACAGCACCATAAGAAGTCTGGCTTTTGTTCAACAGGCGATGGGGAACATATTCAGACCTTGATAACGAGAATACCTGGTGATGCTAGAATAGGTCTTTCCAACTTTTTTCACAAGACTACACATAGAAGTAATAATATTTTTATAGCACATTGGGTTAAATAGATGAGGCTTTTAACTGTTGAGGGCAACTGGCCCCATGAACAACTGCTACGGCCCAACCTGGGAGCCTGAGGCCTTCAAGGATGAACACGTTAATATAGCTGTTACTTATTCCTGTATGGCATTCCAGTTAGGGAACTCTGCCATAGGGGATCAATTCTGTTATAAGATAGAGGATGTTTTTATTTAGAAATATTTATGTGAATAATTTAGAAATGGAACTTGAGTGAAATGAGAGATTACATTCTATTAATAGGGCTGGTACCTTTGATTTCTACATAAATCCTGAAGAATATCATTCAATAAATCGAGAGTGCAGATGGTGATGACATTAAAATGTATACCTCTCTCTCCATCCACACATATTATAAATATATATGCATTTATATTATATATGCACATATATATATACATACACATAACGCACACATATATATCAAGGAGAAATGCAGAAACGATTCCAAGTTTTGCCAAATATAATTTTGTATTCATTTTTATAAACAATTAGACACATTTTGGAAATTGTTAATTTTCACACTCCAGTGACTAATATCCTCACCCCCTACGCCCATGCCATATGGCTTTTTCCTATGTTCCTTTTACACATAGGAGGGTATGGAGACAGAGATAGGCCCAAGGGAGCCAAAGGCATGCAACTCCCTAAATAAAATCTCTTCATGAGTTTGTTAGATTGGCCAGTCTCTTTGAGATTGTAGTTAGCATTCCTTATTAATAAAAATGAGAATAGTAAGAATAAGAATATCTAATCTGCAGAGTGCCAGGTGTCAGTCACTGTATACAAACATAATCTTTTTTTTTTTTTTGTAAAATGGGGTTTCACTATGTTGGCCAGGCTGGTCTTGAACTCCTGACTTTGTGATCCACCTGCCTCGGCCTCCCAAAGTGCTGGGATTACAGGCGTGAGCCACCACGCCCGGCCTATAAACATAATCTTATTTCATGCTCACAACACACTGTTATTACCTCCATTTTAAAGAAAATCTAATTTTAGGACAAAATTTAAATCCTTTATGCATTTTTCTCCTGCTAGAACTGAAACAATGAAAGAACTATGAAATGTAGCAAGTTTTTTATGTGGTAAGTGCCCAGGACTTGTTCTGTATAACCTGTCATTGGGGCACTTGGTAATATAAATCAGGACAAAATACCTCATACAGTACTGTTGGGATAAGTCGTGGGGGAGATTTTTTCTTTCTTTTTGAGGCAGAGTGTTGCTCTTACTGCCCATGCTGGAGTGCAATGGCACTGCCTCAGCTCACTGCAACCTCCACCTCCTGGGTTCAAGTGATTCTCCGGCTTCAGCCTCCCAAGTAGCTGGGATTACAGGCGTGCAGCACCACAGCAGGCTAATTTTTGTATTTTTAGTAGAGATAGGGTTTCACCATGTTGGCTAGGTTGGTGTTGAACTCCTGATCTCAAGCAATACGCCTGCCTCAGCCTCCTAAAGTGCTGGAATTATAGGCACAAGCCACTATGACCACCTGATATATTGTTTTTGTTTATTGGTGTTTTGTTTTTTTTTTTGACTGAGTTTCACTCTTGTTGCCCAGGCTGGAGTGCAATGGTGCAATCTCAGCTCACCACAACCTCTGCCTTCCGGGTTCAAGTGATTCTCCTGCCTCAGCCTCCCGAGTAGCTGGGATTACAGGCAGGCACCACCATGCCCAGCTAACTTTGTATTTTTAGTAGAGACAGGATTTCTCCATGTTGATCAGGCTGCTCTTGAACTCCTGACCTCAAGTGTTCCGCCCACCTCAGCCTCTCAAAGTGTTGGGATTATAGGCATGAGCCACCACGCCCAACTTGATATATTGTTTTTAATTGGGCAGCCTGAGTATTTTGGTCCTTGACAACCCAATTAAACTTCAGCTTTGGCTATTTTCATCAACAAGATGCAAAGAAACACAGATATGAGTCAATTTCCTTTTCTATAGGATAGTTTTTCCTTCAATTAAATCAATATGCTTAAACAATCTCAGAAAATCCAGAGTCTCGAATATCCTTGATAGTTCTGAAAATCAGGGTATTCATAGAAAAATTATTCACACTAAGATCTATTCTGCATGATAGAAACACAACCTTGATGTAGAACTATTGCTATGATTTTAAAATATTATATTTCTCTAAAAAATTCGGTTAAAACATTCATTTTTATCTATTTTCTTTTGCTTTATTCTTTTGCCTTAATGAAACCAAGAATGACAAGATACATGGAAAACCTGCATCTCAAGCCATGATTTTATTCCTAAAATCAAGTCTATTTTTAACAGATACCAAGAGCCAGGGACTAATTTTTACACAAAATTATGCATTCATGGAAAAACTGTGAATGAATCTACTGCTTGTTAAAAGATCATAAGTAAGTGATGGTGTAAACTGCCACCTAGAGTTGAGATTTAAATTCAATTCAATATCTAATATAAAAATGACCCTATCAGTCCAAGATTTTTAAATGGCTCACATATTTAACGTGTACACCAAAGACCTTCACTATAGAGTCCATTTAATCCTTTATCTATAGAGTCCATATCTCTATAAATTTGGAAGTTCTGCAAAAATAAAATTTATTTTTATAATGAGAAAAATTTAAGACTACTAGAAGTAAAAGATGTTATATATGTTATTATCTATTGGCTATATTTTTTAAAATAATCTTTGGGAAAGTATATCTAATATATTAACATATGTAAATGATTCACAGACAAAAGGTCAAATTATTTAAAATGCCTTATGTTCTAAATTCCTTCAACAAAAATATATTCAGGCTGGGCATGGTGGCTTATGCTTGTACTCCCAGCATAAGCCAAGGTGGGTAGATCACCTGAGGTCAGAAGTTTGAGACTAGCCTGACCAATATGGTGAAACTCTGTCTCTATTAAAAGTACAAAAATTAGCTGGGCATGGTGCTGTGTACCTGTAGTCCCAGCCTATTTGGAAGGTTGAAGCAGGAGAATTACTTGAGCCAGGGAGGCAGAAGTTGTAGTGAGCCAAGATCATGGTGCTGCACTCCAGCCTGGGTAACAGAGCAAGATCCCATCTCAAAAAAAAAAAAAAGTATATATTATAGTATATAATATATAGAGAATATATAGTATTAGCATATAGTATACAGTATATAGTATATATAATATGTAGTATATGTAACATATACCATACAAAAGTGTACAATACTATATATTATATACTTTTATAATACATACTTTAAAAATACTTAATACATTACATACTTTTTAAATACATGCTTTTATAATATATATTATGCATATTACATAAAAGTATATAATATAGTAAATATTCAGTCCAACTCTTCCAATTATAACCTATTTATTTTCCTGCTTTACTTACATATACACTGTAGCTCAGAGGCTTCTACCACTCACTAGGATCACTGTCAAAACAGTTCACTGATTGAATTAATAAGATTTAAATAAAACAGTTAATTGCCGGGCTCGGTGGCTCACGCCTGTAATCCCAGAACTTTGGGAGGCTGAGGTAGGTGGATCACCTGAGGTCGGGAGTTCAAGAGCAGCCTGATCAACATGGAAAAATCCCGTCTCTACTAAAAATACAAAGTTAGCCAGGCGTGGTGGTGCATGCCTGTAATCCCTGCTACTCGGGAGGCTGAGGCAGGAGAATCACTTGAACCTGGGAGGTGGAGGTTGCTGTGAGCCGAGATTGTGCCATTTCACTCCAGCCTGGGCAACAAGACTGAAACTCCATCTCAAAAAAATAACTAAATAAATAAATTTTTAAAAATAAATATAATAAAACATTTAATTGTTGTAAGGTCTAGAAAGCTAATATTTCACCTCCTTAACTAGGTTACTCTAAAACCATACTCTTGTCAGAACCCCTAAAATTAATGGAATAGCTATAAAAGAACCCAGACAGTTCATAAATTGTGAACAGCCATTCCTGCCACAAATATGCACCTAGTAACAAGAAGGAAAAGAATTTCTACACATAACTACTCATGTGCAGCATGGATCAAGCCTTAACTCTGTGTGTGTATGTCGTCAAACAGTTGGTTCTCTGGGTCAAGCAGATGGTGTCTATGAGATAAAGATTCAGAAAAAAGCCGACACTAATACCTTGCCTGCAAAATTCTATTTTCTGTGCTACCTGATTACCCTAATTTATTTTATTTAGTTAGTTATTTTTGAAATGGCATTTCGCTCTTGTTACCTTGGCTGGAGTGCAGTAGTTCTGCCTTGGCTCACTGAATCCTCTGCCTCCTGGGTTGAAGAAATTATCCTGTCTCAGCCTCCCAAGTAGCTAGGATTATAGGTGCCCACCACCATACCTGGCTAATTTTTGCATTTTTAGTAGAGACGGGGTTTCACCATGCTGGCCAGGCTGATCTCAAACACCTGACCTCAAGTGATTCACCCGCCTTAGCCTCCCAAAGTGCTGGGATTACAGGTGTGAGCCACCTAGCTAACTACCCTAATTTTTAACCCTGGCTACGTACCTGGTTTATATTTAAGGCTGTCAGAGCATGGAAAATAGGCTGTTAACTCTTTCTGCCAAATATAATGTTCTACTTCCTTCTCCTCTAATAATTCCTCATTTTTATCCTCCCCACCCACTTTCCCATGACAAGTGTATTATCTTCATTTTCTCCCATAAAATTCTCTTTCAGCATTCCTTTCCATTATCTCTTTGAGACTTCGGTGGCCCAGTCCCCAAAGGGCAAACTCGTGTTTAATCTTACCTGTTTCTATAGCTTTCTTCCATCTCCTCTAATCTCTTCCCAGGTCTTTGCATCTCTTACAGCTTCCTCCAAGAAGCTCTTGCCTTCCACTGCTTCCGTAAACAGCCAAATGGAGGTAAAGCAAACTTTCTCCTTAGTCCTTAGAAATTTCTTCATTGTTAAACTGCATTATTTTCCTTCTAATTATTTAACACTTACGCCTTATTTGCTCAGTCAGCTTGCCAGCACATACCTCTGCATCTCTTCTGTTTCTTCTACCACTTTCGTGAAGCCATTTTTGTCAATTTGGATTTATACCCTCATGGCCTTCATGGTTTTCATCTCCATGTCCAATTCTAACATTAGTGTCTTATCATTTATGTTGAAATAGCTTACAACATGACTTGAACACTCCCTCTGTGAAAAGTATTCTTCTACATGCTTTGCAGTTTTTTACTACTTTTTCCTTTAAAAAAGCTCCATGAGATTAGAATTATGTGCTCATTTTGCAGATAAGGAAAGCTATGCAGGAATTCAAATAACTTGTCTGAAAGAACAGTCAGTAAGTGATAAAGCTGGAATTTGAAACTCAAAAAGTTTCGACTCCAGAGTCCATAGACTTTGTCGCTAGACTATACTCCTTTTGAGTAATATAACTTTTCTTCCTCACTACTTTTACCTGACGCTAGCCATGAATCTCAAAAGCAATGAGAAAATCTAGAATTAGGCTGATTAAAGAAGGGTTTAGGAAGTATCTCACCTTAGACTTTTGCAGTAAAAAAGCACAATGGATCCAGGCAGCACTCTTACATAATTTAAAAAATGGTGGGAAGGATTTGGAATCAGGCTTCTTCTAAAAT
Source organism: Cheracebus regulus (assembly GCA_963574635.1). Classification (NCBI taxonomy): domain Eukaryota; kingdom Metazoa; phylum Chordata; class Mammalia; order Primates; family Pitheciidae; genus Cheracebus; species Cheracebus regulus. The sequence goes on along the minus strand of CAUYQU010050554.1, from coordinate 18,155 downwards.
TTGATTCCAGGCTTTACCACTTTTGAAACTTTGTGTGGTTATTGATCTCTTAAGTTCCCCTTGTATGAAATGGAAATATCTGCCTTTAGCCAATATTATGATTCTAATCCAAAGTTGCATCTCTCTCTTTTTTTCTTTTTCCTTCTTTTGTACTCCCAGTTATGCCTCTGCCAACCTAATACTGTCTTTTGGCTGGCTGCTATTTGAACTGATAAAGATCCGAAGCTCCAGGCACAACCCTTTCCTCCTTGAATCTCTCCTTGTGGTTCATTCTGGTAAATTTTGACTCTTGCTAAAGCCTGCTAAATGTCAGGCTAATTTTCCTGATAGAACTCACTGGAAGAAATGATCAAACCCTTAGACAACAAAATATATTTTCTATATGAAATAGGCGATAAGTAGGAAAACTGCATGTTAATGTAGGGTGACTAGATAAATTTTCATAGCCCTCATAAAATCGTGTCAATGAAACATCTGTTTGGTCTATATAATGGGAGTACGTTCTGCCATCTATCCATCAGTGTATCAACTAGTATATGAAATATACATATATACATATATATGTATAATATGGATCATAGATTTTGGGGGATATTACATGTAATCGTGCAAACTGAATGCTTAGCACAGTGCTGGGCACATAGGAAGTAGTCAATAAATATTAGCTATTGAGAGGCCAGGCACAGTGGCTCGTGCCTGTAGTCCCAGCACTTTGGGAAGCTGAAGTGGGCAGATCACGAGGTCAGGAGATCAAGACCATCCTGGCTAACATGGTGAAACCCTGACTCCACTAAAAATACACACACGAAAAATTAGCAGGGTGTGGTGGCACATGACTATAGTCCCAGCTACTTGGGAGGCTGAGGCAGGAGAATCACTTGAATCTGGGAGGTGGAGGTTGCAGTGAGCCAAGACCTCACCACTGCACTCCAGCCTGGGTGACAGAGTGAGACTCCATCTCAGAAAAAATAAACAAATAAAATAAATAAATATTAGCTATTGTTTGTGTTACTGTTCTGTAAGTGAATCTGCATTTTACTCTTACATGGCTGACCAATATTCCATGCAAATAAAAATAATTGGACATGCCAACTAGAGAAGTGACACAATTTTGCTTTCATAATTGCATCTTTTCAGATTGATCTAATCGCTTATACTGCTCACACACTGCTAGTTATAATCACTTGAATTATTAGCTTTTCTTTAATGTTGTAGTCTGAATAAGGCACTCAGAATAAATCCTATGAAAAGGAACATTAAGCAATACTACCGTTGCTTGATCAGTGTGTAGCTCACAGATTATTTCCACACATGAATACATTTGAGAACACTAAAAATATGCTACAGGAAGGTGCATATTACTGGTGTTTAGAAAACAGAAAATATGGGCTGGGCATGGTGGCTCACGCCTGTAATCCCAGCACTTTGGGAGGCCGAGGCAGGCAGATCTCAAGGTCAAGAAATTGAGACCATCCTGGTCAACATGGTGAAACCCTGTCTCTACTAAAAATACAAAAAAATTAGCCAGGAATGGTGGTGGGCCCCTGTAGTGCCAACTACTCAGAAGGCTAAGACAGGAGAATTGCTTGAACCTGGAAGACGGAGGTTGCAGTGAGCTGAGATCGCGCCACTGCACTCCAGCCTGGCAATGGAGTGAGACTCCATCTCAAAAGTAAAGAAAAAGAAAACAGAAAATATAGGGGATTATTTTAGTGTGTGTTATTGCTCAATGTCATACCTCAGCATGAGCAAAGAAGAAAGCTGGGAACTGGCCTGGACAATAAAATGAAACTACAGCAGGGTTGCTAGGTTTTCCTCAATTCTAGAGACAAATTAGAGACACTAGTAAGGAAGTGGCATTCATCACTATAATTTCTAATAAGGAAGTCTTCTAACAGTTAAAACTTCTGCATTAAATGTGGGCAGAAGTTTCAGGAATGGTGGTGCACAAAAAAGACATATCCACAAATGTTCCCTAGAAAAATCAGAGATTTCCCACAATCTTGAGGGAAGCTAAATTGGACAACAGGTGGGTCAACTGAGTACTGTCAATAAAAGTAGCTAGGGAAAAGCTGAATTCAGATGAACTTTTCTATACAGTTTGTCTTCTACGATAACTGCTTTTATTAATCTAGTCATATAAGCAGGAAATTTTATCCTGAGTATAGAAATAGCTTAAAGGTACTGTTCTTCCCATGAGCCCTAAAGGAGAATTGTGAATGTATAAAAAAGGTACAGAGAGTTTCTCAGAGCCACACAAGTACTCAAGAATACCACTAGACCCATGAGCCACCGGGGTTAATGAGTGGCCCTGGGAACATTGCTAAAGTCTCTGTGCTTGTATTTCCTTATCTGTAAGACAGAGATAGTAATAAACCTACCTATCTAGGTTTATTACTATGTAGGCACAAGGTTGCCTAGACAATTTCAAAAGATTATACATGGAAAAACACTTAGAACAGTTCTAGAACCTATTACTTACTCATTAGATGTTAGTTATCGTCATCATCTGCATTTAAATTAAAAAAGGTAAAATGGGTCATCTGAGTACTTGTTCCCTGGATGCGCCTGGCAACTTTTTTTTTCTTTTTTTGAGACAGAATCTCACGTTGTCACCTGGGCTGGAGTGCAGTGGCAAGATCTCGGCTCACTGCATCCTCGACCTCCTGGACTCAAGTGATCCTCCCACCTCAGTCCCCGAAGTAGCTGAGACTAAAGGCACATGCCGCCACACAGAACTAATTTTTTTATTTTTTGTTGAAATGGTGTTTTGCTTGCCCAGGTTGGTCTTGAACTCCTGAGCTTAAGCAACCTGCCCACCTTGACCTCCCAAAGTGCTAGCATGGCAGGTGTGAGCCTATGTCTGGCTCATGATGGTAACTTTGAAAATTTCCTATTCTTGTCATGGAATAATCATACCTTTACCATTTCTTTTTTTAGCCTGTGATAATTAAAGACATATCAATAGAAAGTTCTCTAATACTAGTGGAAAGGAATCAATAAGTATTTTCTTCTTTAGATTTATTGCAATCTAAGGATTTAAACCTACAGTGTCTTCTGTTAGCACAGCTCCCAAGGAAATTGTACTAGTTCTTTATGTTTGAGAAGGGCTTGATATTTTCAAAGCAACTTTGAATAGTAATTAAACAACATCTCTATGAAGCAGGTCAGTACTTTCATCTTTCCTGGTAGGTAAACAGGACACAGAGAAGTAAAATAATAATTTGCCTTAGGTCATAAACTAGCTCATCATTTGAAATGACTTCCTGTCAATTAACTAGTCTGTAGTTCAATCCGGCAGGGCAAGCTACAACAAATGAAATATTATAATACTACTTTGTATATTATATATTAGTGAGTCATCAGTGTATCCTGTCCTTTTCAAATCAGAACTTTGCATCTCCTGTTCTGACTGCCTCTGTTGACCTTTATTTCTCAGTCTCCTTATTTTTCTAGCTAATTTTAACTCATGCTTTATAATATGACTCATACAGAACCTCTAAGGAGCCTTGCCTGGCCTTGCTGTCTCATTTAGAGTCTCCTACTCATTGTTCACATAGCATTCTGGGTCCCACAGCATATCTCCATCATGGCACTACCTAGACCCTATTATGATAAGGGGCTTTCTGAGGAAAAGGAACATTTCTTTTTTATCTTTATATTCTCTAGCATAATATGTAGCACATGATATTTGCTCAGCAAATCTTTTTGAATGAAAAGTACATAAATGGGATAGGTATTAGTTAGGATAGGAGAGGATGTGCTATAATAACAAACAGACTAAGTTTATTTCTCACTTAATAGACATGTTTAACATAGGTCAGAAGAAGTCTCTGCCTCCATAACTCAAAGATGCAATCTGACTAGACTCCACCACCTTATGGTGTTGCATTGTGTAAAGCAGACAGACTTCTCAATTGACAAGGAAGGAGAAAAAATGCTGGAGGACTGCACGCTGAAAATGAAATTCATTGTGATAATAATTTCCATCTAAAAATTATTGACCAGAGAACTACTCACTTGAGACCTGAAACAGACGATGTCTGTCCTTGGCTTAAATCCCTGATTGGCATGTGTTCAATGGCCAGCACCTGTGACTCTTCTTCAATGGCTTCCATTTGGGCTACTGGAGCCCCTTTGCACTGAGAGCTGGAAATGCCTGGTGCATACATCCAAGTGGCTGTTGATTTTTTTTTTTTTTTTTTTTTTTTTTTTTGAGACATGTCTTACTCTGTCACCCAGGCTGAGTGCACTAGTGTGTTGACAGCTCACTGCAACCTCAACCTCCTGGGCTCAAGCGATCCTCCCATTTCAGCCTCCCAAGTAACTGGGACTACAGGCGAGCACCATCATGCTTGGCTAATTTTTAAATTTTTTGTAGAGAATGTGCTCTTACTATGTTGTCCAGGCTGGTCTCAAACTTTTGGGGTCAAGTGATATGACTGCCTTAGCCTCCCAAAGTGCTGGGATTGCAGGCATGAGCCACCACACCTGGCCGTTGCTGTTGGTTAGAGACTGTCTTGCACAGGAATATTAGCTCAGGTCCCTTGCTTCAGGTTGGGACAACTCTGAGAAATTGCTTGCCCTTCAAAATTCTCCTGTGGGATCTTAATAAAGCCTACCCTGTGTGGGGCTTTTGCTTTGTTTGGCTTTATTTCATTGTCTCTCTTGCTTCTATCACTTCCTTACAGTCTTCCTTGAGAATATTTCCTTAATATGTCATTTGCATATACATTCTTGTCTTACAGATTGAATCTGGGAAACTTGACGTAAGACAATGTCACCTAACTAAAAGGTGGGCAGAGAAATATAATGCATCACATTTCCAGAAAGAAAGAACTGATGCAAGTGAGAGCTATAATGTCTGCCACAGCATAATGAAAGGCAGTTTGGTGATTAAAGAAAGCTAGCAAATTCTAGCCATAGGGACTGGACATAGGAAAGGAAAGACAGGATTGTGTAGGAAAAGCTCACTGAGAATAGTGACTTCACTGCAGGTAAAACACTGAGGAAACCAAGCCAGTAGTCCAAAATGCAAAATTGAAAGAAGTCCTGGTCTTGGTCCTAACAGGAGTCATTATTTGAGAAGAACTAATTGTGCAATAATTGTTAGAGATGACAGGTAATGCAAGGGGTCCATGTCATATCAAGGTATAAATATGTACAAGGAAGTGTAAGTACCAGAAGTTAATTTGAGGGCATTCTGGTTCTGGGTTATTATTTCAAAGCAGGTCCTCAGTTACTGATAATATGGAGAATTCTGGAATAGAATGTGGCCTTTGGTGGGAAAATGGTAGTAAATTGTATGCAGAGCCTCTGGGTATTGGAGAAAGAGACTAGAGGCTCTAATTTTGGTGGAATACTAGCAGGGAAGAAAAGGCAAAATCCAAGTTGAATGAAGTGGGCAAACACTGTGAGGGGCAGAGGTAGGCTGTACTTGATGGGCAGTTTTGCCCAAATCTCACAGATGTCTGGGTACTGGTCCTATAGCTGCAAGATTCATCTCAGGTATCTCCGACTGATTTTCCCTGCTCTGGTGAGGAGAGGCTCAGCCTTCCATTTGATAAAAATCCCTTTGGCAATAAGAGCTGCAAAGTAAATATTTTCTCTTCGTGGTTCTAGATTTTGAGTCATAGTTAGAAAGGATTTCTCTAAATTCATCTTTTTTTATTTAGCTTTTTGACCACACAAATATAACTTTTTAATGTAATCTGCTGGTTCTACACTTTATAGTTTATTTTATTTACCAGTGACCAATGATCAGATGTGAGTGACTTGGCCATGACCTTTAATCAGTGCTTGACAATTGCCAAACACCCACCAGCTGGTGGAGCAATTCCTCCCTGCTCAAGATGATGCTTTCAGGAGCTTTCTAGGCACGAAATGCTTCTCAGTGGACAATTTTTGAAAACACACATATAGAGCCACATGAATCCCCTATTTGTGTTGTCACAAATTAAAAAATTAAGCTATAACCTCAAAATCAGTGGAGATGGGGGATCTCAGGAATGATTCTGACCTGTTATTGCTGAGGAATAGCAGGAATTTATGGAAATTCTTATTTTTCCTACAACCATATGATGGTATCATGCCTACCTCTTGCCTCCTGAACATGGTACCTCTCAGTGATAACTCCTGTCCCTGCTTAAGAGTTCCACCCTCACTCGCAGTTGTCTCTTCCCTTCAAAAAGCAGGTTGTGTGCAGCCATGGCCAGGTTCAGGCTGTTCACACCAGGGGCGACAGGGATCAGCAGCCTCTTGCCCCCAGTGCTCTCGGCCAACTACAGAGACTCCAGGCTCATGCCCTAGGTCTTGCCGCCAACCACCACAGCTGCTGGTGCCTCTGTCCAGTCCAAGTTGTGACTCTGAACCTCAGTATCAGGCAGCCAACCTTTACTGGCTCCAGTTTCTAGACTTAACTTTTCTTCATACTCGTGAAACTTCAGGTATCGCCAATAACACACCAAGCCATATTGCTTTATCAGACATCTGAGCCTGAGCATAAAGGCTTTAGTTGTCAGCCATATAGACCTGGGTGTCAGGGGGCAAGTAATGTGGTACTATTTCCGCTTTCAGATTACTGATACTGGGTACCTGGAAATGTGCACCCATACCCACCCATAGCACTTTAGGCTCCCAGGCATCCATACAACTTTCAAAGTTTGAAATACTTTGCTGTAGCCTGCCCAAGTGGGAGATTTCAGAATTATATCCAGGCTCCTAGGGTCACAAAGATGATCACAAATCAATAATAGAATCAGTGAATGCTAAAGCTGAGTCTGGGTATGTCATGTTAACATGGTAAGGTTTGGCAAAAATCCCCATTATTCTCGTGGCATTAGTAGGTTGGACCAATCTTTGATGTCCCTGAATTTCACTTTAATGAGGCTGACACCTTTCAGCTCATCGACTAGCAACTTCTTTGCTTCTTTATGTATTATAGATAGCTAGAGAAGAAAACTTTTGGCACAACTCCAGCCTTGAGAGGGTCTGCAATGAGCCTGCGACCTTCCAGCAGGATCTTCCCTTGTTTTTCCCAAAATAGCCTGGATTTAACTATTCGGCATGATGAATTTGAAGAAGGCTGCAAAGGCCTATAATGCATATGATACCTTGTTTCTTAAAATCTCCCTTAGGCTGTGAATACACCTATGAATATTAAGTTGTTAATTTACATAATCAGGGTGAGAGAGACCACCTGGGGAATTATGTGGCCTTCTATCTTGTAACTTATCCGCATCAGGTTTCTCCATCAACAGAGTGGGTATGATGACAATGTATCTTCCTCACTGAGTTTTGAACAACTTTTCATTGAGATCACCTAAATACAGTGTCTGATACAGGGTCATGTGCGTAGCGACCCTGGCATTCATGTTTTAAATGAACTCACTCATGTTGTCTTCTAGTAATTATATAATTTATTATTTTATATTTGGATACCAGATGTGTTTTGAGAATTCTCTTTTGAATAGACGAAGGATGGATCTAATTTTGTCTTTTTCCAAAATTCTTGTTTTGTTTTGTTTTGTTTTCTGAGACATAGTGTTGCTCTGATACCCAGGTTGGCTGGAGTACAGTGGTGTGATCACCATTTACTGTAGCCTCAATTTCCAAGGCCCAAGTGATCCTCCCACCTCAGCCTCCCAGGTAGCTGGGACCACAGGCACATTCCACCAGTTCTGGCTAATTTTTTGAATGTTTTGTATAGATGAGGTCTCACTATTTTGCCCAGGCTGGTCTTAAACTCATGGCCTCAAGTGATCCTCCTGTCTCAGCCACAAAGTGCTGGGCCATGGGCCATTGTGCCTGGCTCCAGAATTCTAATATTTGAATACAATTTTTGTTAAAGTCTATCATTTCCCCCCAGTGGTGCAAACTTCCACATTTATCATTTACTAAATTCCTTATGTACTTGGATCTATTTCTAAACTTGGTATTCTGTTCTATTGGTCTCTCTATTCATGCATCCATACTCTACTTTTTTTTAATTATAGAGGCTTTAAAGTATGTTTTATGTCATGGAGGTCTAGTTCTCACTCATGATCTTTTTTTTTTTTTTTTTTTTTTTTTTGGAGATGGAGTCTTGCCCTGTCACCCAGGCTGCAGTGGCACGTTCTTGGCTCACTGCAACCTCCACTTCCTGGGTTCAAGCAAGTCTCTTGCCTCAGCTTGCCAGGTAGCTGGGACTACAAGGAACACACTGCCATGGCCAGATAAGTTTTTATATTTTAGTAGAGATGGAGTTTAACTGTGTTGCCCAGGCTGGTCTTGAACTCCTTAGCTCAGGCAATCAGCCCGCCATGGCCTCCCAAACTGCTAGGATTACAAGCGTGAGCCATTGGACCAGGCCTAGCTTTTCTTAATTTGGAGTTTCCCTATGTATTCTTGCATGTTTATTTTCCCATATGAATCTTAGCATTAATCTATCTTCATCAAATAACAACAACAACTTCAGAGTATCTTTACTGGGATCACATTTAATTTATATATTAACTTGAAGGGAATTTACATTTTTATAATATCGAGTTTTCTTTCCCAAACAGAAGGTATGTCTTTCCATTACTTCAGGACTACTTTCTGAATTTGAGTATTTTAAAGTTTTTCTTACATAGGTTTTGCACATTTTCTGTTGATTTATTTCCAAGTATTTTCTTTCTGTCCTTATTTTAAATGTTTGTTTCTTTAATTATATATTTTAATTGGATATTGTTTCTATTTTTGAAACCTATTGATTTTTACATGTTAATTTAATATCTGCTACCTTGTTAAATCTTTTCTCTTGTGTTAGTCTTCATATTATCTTCTGTGTTCTCAGTATACCAACTAATAATATGTCATTACATACAGTTTTACTCTTTCTTTTCTAAATTATTTATTTATTTGGAAATGGGATTTCCCTGTGTTGCCCAGACTGGCCTTGAACTCCTGGGCTCAAGCCCTCCTCCCTTCTCAGCCTCCCAAGTAGCTAGGACCACTTTGGGTGCCAGGTACGCACTGCTGCACTGGGTTCTTTCTTTACAAATTCTTACAATGCTGCTTATTATGATTCATGAGCTAATAGCTTTGGTCTAAGTTTAGTAGTAGTGGAGCTGATAGGTTTCCTCACCTTGTTTCTGACTTTGGCAGGAATGCTTCCATCATGTCTCTATATATCCATCATGTCATAGCATGTATATCAATTTCTACAGCTTTTTAAACATATCTAGCCCTATATACAGAGTGGGGTCTGAGCATTTGTTTTATGAAAAGCTTCAGAACTGATTCTAATGTAAACTCTCAAGAATGTATTCCATAACAATATAAGGTATAAATAAGTAAATTAATGAAGTGTGCAAACATTTATTGAGTTGCACTTTGTGTAGGACCTGCAGATACAAAGATAGGCTCTTTACTTTAAGAAGCTCAATGTAGTAGAGGAAAGACCTACAAAGTAATGATTGCATACAATATAATTATTACAGAATAGAAAGTGTTCCATCACTAGTATATTTGCCAAAAGTTATTCTCTAGAGAGTTCACAAAAAAATTTACTTTTAAGTTTTATAAAACTGCATCCTATAAAACTATTTATTAGTCTCTGGCTTTTAAAATAATCAACAGTTACTGCCTAAAATATTATGACTTTAAATTTTCTGCTGTGTTCCCTCCTTGCCTCATGTGTTATTTTCAAAGTGTAGCTGCATCAATTATGGCAAGCAATCATTTTGGGGTTTTCATAATTATTTTATGATCAAAGTTTAGTCAGTTGTCTATTAAACAAAGTTATACACATAAAAATTCCGAAAGTAAAAGAATTCTCTTACTTTTGTTAAAATGTTTACACTAACACTTCAAATGTTTTGTACCGACAACAAACCAACTCCAAGACCCATGTTCTTCCTCAGTGCCTATTGACTTCCGTTCTTTTTACTCTCTCAGCAGGTTTCACATTTGGAAGAGGGTAGAAAAAATGATCCTCATGTCTGGGATGGGGGTAGACATTTTGAAAAAAGAGGAGATAGAATTTTTAACTTAAAATGGGCTATAGAATTTTAAATATCAGACACAGTAGGGTAAACTTTTGGCTTCCTTTGTACTTCAGCTTGAACTGGTGGCAGCATTTGGGTCTCACATTCTTGCCTTGCAGTCTGCTTTTCTGCCTGTTGGGTCTGACGTACCTTTAGTTTAGGAGTTACCTGTGAATCAGAAAAGGTAGAGTGATCATTATCACTTATGGGGGTGGAGAAAGCACAAAAGTGGATGCTTAGGGCTAATTTTCATTGTTATTTCTGGAGAGACTCGTAAAGAGGATTTCAGATTTTTTTTTTAATCATATACTGACCCTTATTTATTAAAATAGAATAGAAGAAGGGAACCAGGGCAGATGTTCTTTTCAGAAACAAAGGTTATTTATTTGACTAGGTTAGTATTTTGCAGGAACATAAGCTTGTAACTGAGAAATAGGTACAAAAAATAACCCAGTAGAGGACAATCTACCAACCCTCTGGCAGAAATTCTGTCAGCTATGAAAGATGTCACATTATTGTACTTCTTCTGGAAATGGCAATATTAATGGCCAGCTTTATTGGTGTTTTCCATTTATTTTCAGCTTTTTACATGTGAGGGGAAAGCTTGTGCAGATATCTACGTAGCATACATGAAGGAGAAAACGGTTTTCTGTCATTACTTTTCTAAAATATAACACATTAACTTCCTAAGCGTTTGGAATGCTGTTCGTAATTTCTTTTTTGACAGTTTTTCTACACTTCATGGAGTAAGTGTATTAAGCATACCAATGAACTGTGTATATCATCTGCTTGCAATTTCCTTTCCTGCAGTATAAGGGTGAAAACTTTCTAACTGTATTAGTATGATCCTTGGGTGACAGTGCAGTGTTTTATACACTCCTTAGTATCTATAACGTCTTTGGTGTGAAGAGTTCCCACATGGATCTGTTTGTTATTTATTTTGAATTTTAAAACTCCATCTGTATGTCACATAGAATAACAACTTAAATAGATGCCAAACTGTTTTACAGCATACTTTAGTTTGGGATCAGTTGCTACTTTCAACATCAAGGTAAGGCATCTTACAGAAGTAATAAAGAAGTTCGATAAGTAGATAATAAAGACTAATATGTCACATATTTCTTGTCTTGAACCAGATTTCTTTTCATCTAACTTTTTCTTCTTGGAACTCAACACAACACCTAAAGCCATGTTAATTTGCAGTTCTGTCGTAATGAATTTTCCTGAAAATCTGAGTTCTGTCATCAGGAATGTTCAAGGGCCAATTCATGAATCTTGTACCCAAATCTTTCTTTTAGACAGACCCACAAACATACACACACATATACACACAGTCATGTAAAGAATGGCAAAATATTGTTCCGGCTCAGTGAACAAGGACTTAATAGCTTTCTGTGTCATGCTTATGTATTAATCTATCTGTGCATAAGTTTGAATTAATATTATTGCCAATAGCAGAAGAAGTATTTGTGAAGATATAGATTCCAAGAATACGAGCTAGCCTTAAAGGTAAGACTAGCCTAACTACCCATTAAATAGGTATAAACGACTGTAGCATTAGAACTAAGGAGAGAATTTCTTTCTATCTACCAATTAATCATTCTCAACTAGTAACTTAATGATTTGTATGATTTAGAGAAGCAAAACTAAATTTCAACTAAGTGCACAAGTTTAAATGTAGTAAATTTTTCTCAAAGGGTCCAGTTAATCTCATAGGTTTAGCTCTTAAACTCTCATTACTAGACTTATCCATTAATCTGATATTTTAGTCTATTTGTATTCTTCTATAGGCCTTAAACATTGTTTATTTACTTCAGTCTTGACAGGATATTTATAATATTGTCTATTGGCTTTGGTGAGAAAGTGTTTTTATTTTTCGGAAACTTAAATATACTGCATTTTAATTTTCAATTAGGATTTATTTTCAAAGAAGTCATTATATTACTTTATTGTGTGCGTTATATTTTAAGGAAGACTTAAATAATTTCCTTTTGGTACCATAGATACAATCGATCAAAACTCTTACAGAGGCTGACAAAATACTGCTTCAGTTAGGCGAGCAGGACCTGCACAGCCTTCTGTGTCATGCTTATCGAAGCAATAAATTACTTTCTTAGACAAAAATCATCCTCTAAAATTGCTTTAGCTTTTTCTCAAGTAAAGGTATTGAATGCATAGTATTGGGAACACTTTATTTTGCTTTTTACTAAATGCAATTATTTTCCACTTGATAGCTAACATCACAAGAGAAAAAGATACGTTTCTTATGTGTTACTGTTTTCTCATTCACATTAAGTCTAGTTTTAATTTGCCCCAATAAAGGTTCTTTCCACTCTATAACTTAATTTCATTGTCCTCTTAACCCAGAAGTCTTTGTAAAAGCAATCTTCAAGCATCTGAGACATACTTATCAAATTTGAGTTTAATACCTGATGCCATTTCCTTCAAAGTTATTTCTAAAGATAGATAAAAGTCCATTTTAAAAGTTTTGATAAAATAGACACTGACTTCTTATTCACTGTTCATCCTCCTTGAAATTTCATAAATCAAGTGAATAACAAGTGCCTCCCATTTTAGTTTCTGCTGAGAAATATGCCAACAATATCACACATATACAAATAGATTACCATGTGAGGAAAGTAACAAGGAAGAAATCAAATGAAAAGTAAGTGCCTTTGGGACTTAAAACTCATAGGAAGCTTTGAAATCCAGGCCAAAAACATCAAAGAAAAATTCAAATTCATGCTCAGGTGAATGTAACCACCACTTGATTTGTGTGGTACATGCTGAACAAATTCTGACATAGAAAGCTATGCATTTAGCTTATTTTGATTCACATTAACTTTAGTCAGCTTTTAGAGGCTTATGGGGACCGGGTGTTGTGGCTCATGCCTTTAATCCAAGCACTTTGGAGGCCAAGGCGGGCGAATCACCTGAGGTCGGGAGTTCAAGACCACCCTGACCAACATTATGAAACCCCATCTTAAAAAAAAAAAATAGAGGTGTATGGGTCTTTTCTCAAATCTGAGGAAAGCCATGAATCCTATTCCCAGGGGGTAAAAATGCCCCTGAACACACAAATCTTGCATAGAATTTCAGGAAGTTTGCAGACTCAATGAAGCCAATCCCACTAAATATACAGGGATTTTTATGAGTCAGGACCCTAATGTTGTAAATAAGAGAAAGCCAGCTCATATTATCTTAAAGCAAAGATCAATATATTGCCCATATAGCTGGAAAAATATTAGAATAACAATGGCTGTAGGAAGTAATGCCTACAAGAACTGGATTTAGGAGAGTCAGCATTACCAGGATATGCTCTAACTGCTGTTCATTACTGTGGGAATTACCTCTCTTGGCATAGTAATCTCATTTTCTCCGGGTGTAGAAATACCTTCTTCACATCGTAGAGAACTTACTTGCCAGTAGATCCAGCTTAGCCACCCTAGGAAGAAGTTCCCCTGAGCATCTATGTATCAAACATAGTGACAAATTCTCTCTGATTAGGACACTTGATAATTCACTAATCACTGTTGAGCAAATTAATCAAGTCTGAGTTCCATAGCCTCCTCTGTGGCAGGAAGGCAAGAGAGGCAAAGTTTGTAACTAGAAGAAAGAAAATGAGATGCCTTAATCACTATAACCAATACCCACAGCTTCCTGTATCAAGAACCTAAGACAATAGGGATAATGACAAGGTATTACCTTTTTCAACTTTTATCTGAGAACTATTTCAAGTTTCAGCCAAATAAATGAGAGAATATCAAAGAAGAAAATGAGCTGGCAATTAATGGATAAACTAAGGCAGTATAAAGTATAAAAGAGTGTTAGTGCTGTGCTGATAAATTTGCTCTCTAGGAAAGAAAATACACACATGTATATATTTTTGAAATATACTTAACCAATATAAAGAATAAATGACACACAATTATTAAAAATGATATAATATTCATTATGTTTATGATCTTCATATAGCCAATTAAATCTCTTCTAATGCTTTTGCTGACTTTTGCTGAATTTCTCTATCCTCCCTAAATTATGGTTGCAATTAATAAAAAGTGTTCCATAAACATGAATGTTGGTTGATATTTTCTTTTTCATTAGTAAGTGAAATATCAGAACTTCACTCATTTGTCAATGAACAACTTCATATGAGCAAATTATTTGCTAAATTGAATAATTAAGTTTTTGAATACAGGTATACCTTGGAGATACTGTGGGTTCAGTTCCAGACCACAGCAATAAAGCAAATTTCTGAATAAAGCAAGTCACACAAATTTTTGGCTTCCTAGTGCATATAGAAGTTATGTGTATATGAAACTATAATCTATTAAGTGAGCAATAACATTATATCTAAAAAACAATATACATAATTTAATTTAAAAGTATTTTGTTGCTAAAATTTGCTAACAATCATCTGAACCCTTCAGCCAGTGGTAATCTTTTAGCTGGTGGAAGTTCTTGTCTCAGAGTTGACGGCTGCTGACTGATCAGGCTAGCAGTTGCTGAAGGTTGGGGTGGCTGTGGCAATTTCTGAAAATAAGATAATAATGAAGTTTGCTGCACCGATTGACTCTTCTTTTTATAAAAGATTTCTGTGCAGCATGCAATGTTGTTTGATACTATCTGGCCCACAGTAGAACGTCTTTCAAAATTGGTATTCTACCCAACCCAGCTGCTGCTTTACCAACTAATAATATATTATTAGTATTATATTAATGATAATATTATGTAATATTCTAAGTCCTTCATTGTGATTTCAACAGTGTTCACAGCATCTTCACTAGGAGTACATTCTGTCTCAAGAAACCACTTCTTTGCTGATCCATAAGAAACCATTCCTCAACAACTCAAGTTTGATCATGAGATTGCAGCAATTCAGCCACATCTACAGACACTATTTCTAATTCTAGTTCTCTTGCTATGTCTACCACATTTGAAATAACTTCCTCCACTGGAGTCTTGAACCTCTGTAAGTCATTTATGAGGGTTGTAATCAAGTTCTTCCAAACTCCTATATAAATATTGATATTTTGACCTCCTCCCATGAATCACAAATATTCTTAATGACACCTAGCAGGGTGAAACCTTTCCAAAAAGTTTTCAATTTATTTTCCCCAGATCCATCAGAGAAATCACTAATCTGTGGCAGCTACAGCCTTATGAAATGCACTTCTTAAAGACTAAGACTTGAAAGTTGAAACGACTCCTTAATTCATGGGCTGCAGAACAGATGTTGGGTTACCAGGCATGAAAACAACATTATTCTCATGTACATCTCTATCAGAGCTCTTGGGTAATCAGGTCCATTGTCCATAAGCGTAATATTTTGAAAGAAATCCCTCTTTCTGAGCAGTAAGTCTCCACTGTGGACTTAAAAGCTTCAGTAAACTATGTTGTAAACAGATGTGCTGTAACCCAGGATTTGTTGTTCCATTTCTAGAGCACTGGCAGAGTAGATTTAGCATAATTATTAAGGGCCCTGGGATTTATGGAATGATAAACGAGCACTGGCTTCAACTTAGAGTCACCAGTTGCATTCACCTCTGACAAGACAGTCAACCTGTCCTTTCAAGCCTTGAAGCCAGGCATTGTCTTCTCTTCTCTAGCTGTAAATATCCTGAATGACATCTTCTTCCAATAGAAAGCTGTTTCATATACATTGAAATTTACCATTGAATATAGCCACCTTCATCAATGATCTTGGCTAGATCCTCTGGATAACTTGCTGCAGCTTCTACATCAGCCCCTGTTGCTTCACCTTGTACTTTCATGTTATAGAGATAGCTTCTTTCTTTCAACCTCCTGAACCAGCCTCTGCTAGCTTCAAATCTTTCTTCTGTAGTTTCTTTACTTCTCTCAGCCTTGACAGAATTGAAGAGTTAGGGCCTTACTATGCATTAGGCTTTAGCTTAAGAGAATGTTATGGCTGGGTTGACCTATTCAGACCAACCAGACCACTCAAACTTTCTCCGTATTAATAATATGACAGTTTCACTTTTATATCTTTTATGTTTTCACTGCAGTAGCATTTTTAATTTCCTTTAAGACCTTTTATTTGTATCCACAACTGGGCTAACTGTTGATGCAAGAGGCTTAGCTTTCAGCCTATCTGAGCTTTTGACATGCATTCCTCACTAAGCTTAATCATTTCTAGCTTTCAATTGAAAGTGAGAGATGTGTGACTCTTCCTTTCACTTGAACATTTAGAGGCCATTGTAGTGTTAATTGGCCTAATTTCAATATTCTTGTGTATGAGGAGAGGAAGAGAGACTGAGAAAGACCAGTCAGTGAAGCAGTCAGAATACAATATTATTGACTAAATTTGCAGTCATATGAATGTGGTACATATTGGCCCTCCAAAATTATAATATGATGTCAAAAATCACTGATCACAGACCATTATAACAGATATAATAACAATGAAAAAGTTTGAAATATTGTGAGAATTACCAAAATGTGAAAATGAGACATGAAGTGAGCACATGTCATTGGAAAAATGGTGCTAACAGACTTGCTTGATGCAGGGTTGTCACAAACTTTCAATTTGTGAAAAACACTATATCTGCAAAGCTCAATAAAACAAACTACAATACAAAAAGACTATGCCTATACTTGAAGGATAGTTCCTCAATATGTTTGTGCCATACACCATGTAACGCTAGTCACGACACCTTTATTTGTATGTTTTCTTTTTCTGAGACAAGGTTTCACTTTGTCACCCAGGCTGAAGTGCAGTGGCATGATCACAGCTCAGTGAAACCTTGAACTCCTGAGCTCAAGTCAGTGAAACCTTGAACTCCTGAGCTCAGGTAATCTTCCTGCCTCAGCCTCCGAAGTAATTACAGGCATGTGCCACCATGCCTGGCTATTATTTTATTTTTGTAGAAACGGGATCTCACTGTGTTGCCCAGGCTGGTCTGAAACTCCATGCCTTGAGCAATCCTCCTGCCTAGGCCTCCTGATATGTTGGGATTACAGGCATGAGCCATCACATCTGGCCTACTATTCATTATTAACATTTTCTCTTGGACACTTTTAACTCTACAAAATCAACAAAGCAATAATTCAAGCCTTAATTTGTTATTGGGCAATTTCCATTGTGTAAATTCTCCCACTATAGCTAGTTTTAAAGCTACCAGCAGGACATCACTGAATGCAGAGATGTATGCCAGTATCCCACTCTACAGTATTTTTACCACACAAGACATACATAACGTCAAAAACATATATAATAGTAAAAAATGGTAAAATAATAAATAAAGGTTTTTGATATTCACTACCTTCATTTTATATATCCCCTATTTATTTTATTTATTTACATTTTTTTGTGATACAGCCTCAGGAGGTCCTGATGACATGCGCCCCATTTATATAATCTATTTAATTGTAAGTTTATGTACTTTATTTTTTAACAGTGACTCATTAAAAATCACTTAGCAAAATTCCAAAAATTTAACAATTGTGCTTGTGAGCCAGTCCAAACCAGTTACAGCAAACCATGAAAGATGTTTTGCATGATTCCTATGAAGAAAATTTAAATTAAGAAATAATAATTTGAAGTAATTATTCATAGCTTAGAGAGCTGACATGTAAAATCAAGATTAGGCCATGGCTTCCCCATGATTTATTTAAAACAGCACTCAGTAAGTATATTTAGGTGAATATCCAGTGTCAAACACTAAAATTTGAATTGCTTTACTTTATAATTTGACCAATTTTTGATTTTTTACCATTTGGATTTTCCAAATGTATAATGTCACGTCAATCAATGAGAAAAATAAATGTATGAGAGTAGCAATTTACAAACAGGAGAGGTAAAGTTTGTTAATATTAGAATAGAACTATGGTTAGATTTTCACAAATTAACAAGAGATATCAGATAAAAACTTTACCAGACTCACTCTTGTCACTCACTCTTGTCTCTTAGATGAGAGGGGGGAAAAGTTGGGTAAACTGGAAAAACTCATCATCACTAGACAAATGATAGTTTATTTCAAGAGTTCTTTATGAGAAATGGACTGTAAAAAGCAAAAAAAAAAAAAAAAAAAAAAAAAAAAAAAAAAAAAGGGGGGAAAAGGGTTTGTTGTTGTTTTTGTTGTTTTTTTTTTTTTTTTTTTTAAAAATGGTTTGTGTTGTGTGCCGGGT
>CAUYQU010050553.1:0-17200 GCA_963574635.1 Cheracebus regulus | reverse complement strand
TCTAACAAAATCTCAACTTCCTGTCCAAAATGGATTTTTTCATTTCCTTCCTAAATTTTCAAGCATACAAAATAAATGAATGACATCATCATCTATCCAGTAGAATCTGGAAACCATAATTCTCAGCAAACTGACACAAGATGTCATCTTACCATGATGGAGTAGGAGACAGAGAGCAAAGGTGAAACTGCCACACACTTGTAAAGCAGCAGATAAGAGAACTCACTCACTATAATAAGAACGGCAAGGGGAAAATCTTCCCTCATGATCCAGTGATCTCCCACTATGCCCCTATTCCAACACTGATGATCATAATTCAAAATGAGATTTGGGTGGGGACACAGAACCAAACGTTATCACTTTGACACTGAACCCTTCCAAATCTCATATTCTTTTCAAACTTCAAAACACAATTGTCTTTTCAACAATTCCCCAAACTCTTAACTCATTCCAGCATTAGCTCAAAAGTCCAAATCTAAAGTCTCATCTGAGACAAGGTAAGTTGCTTCTGCCTATGAGCCTGCGAAATCAAAAACAAGTTAGTTACTTCCAAGTACAATGGGGATACAGGCATTGGGTAAATGCTCCTATTCTAAAAGGGAGAAATTGGCTAAAACAAAGGGGCTATAGGCCCCATGTAAGTCTGAAATCCAGCAAGGCAGTCATTAAATTTTAAAGTTCCCAAATGATCTCCTTTGACTTCATATTTTACATCCAGGGCACACTTATGCAAGAGGTGGGCACCTAAGGCCTTAGGCAGTCTGCCTCTGTGGTTCTGCAGGTTATAGCCCCCATGGCTGCATTCATGGGCTGGCATTGAGTGTCTGTAACTTTTCCAGGTGCATGTTGCAAACTACTGGTGGATTTACTATTCTGGGATATGTAGGATGGTGGCCCTTATCTCAATGGTCCACTAGCCAGTGCCCCAGTGGAGACTCTGTGGGGGTCCAACCCCACATTTCCACTCTGCATTGCCCTAGCAGACATTTTCAATGAGGGCTCCACTCCTGAAGCAGAGTTCTGCTTAGACATCCAGGGATTTCTTACATCCTCTGAATTCTAGGTGAAGACTGCAGAACACAATTTTTGCCTTCTGTGCACCTTCAGGCCCAATACCATGTGGAAGCCACCAAGGTTTGGGTCTTGCACCCTCTGAAGCAACGGCCCAAGCTGGAACTTGGCTGCTTACCCATGGCTGGAATTGGGGTGGCTGGGATGCAGGGTACCACATCCCAAGGATGCACAGGGCAGTGGGGCCCTGGGCCTGGCCTACAAAACCATTTTTCTCTCCTAGCTCTCCAGGCCTGTGATGGAAGCATCTGTCAGAGTAAAGGTCTCTGAAATGTCCTAGATGCAGTTTTTTTCTACTTTCATGGCTATTAATATTTTGCTCATCTTTACTTATGAGAATTTCTGCAGCACTGAATTCTTTCCCAGATTTTTTTTCTTTCCTACCTCATGGTCAGATTGCAAATTTATCAAACTTTTATGTTTTATTTCACTTTTACTTATAAATTCTAGTTTCAGGTCATTTTTTTCTTTATGCAAATGAGCTTAGGCTTTTAGTAGCAACGAGGCAACATCTTAAATGATTTGTGCTTACAAATTTTTTCTGCCAGATACTCTAAGTCATCTGTTTCTCAAGTTCAAAGTTCCACAGATCTCTAGAGCTGGGGCATATGCTTCCAGTCTCTTTGCTAAAGGATAGCAAGAATGACCTTTACTACAGTTCCCAATAAGTTTCTCATATCCATCTGAGGCCATCTCAGCCTGGACTTCACTGTCCATTTAAGTATCAGCATTTTCATCAGAACCATTCCACAACTCCCTAAGCAGTTCCAAACTTTCCCTCATCTTCCTGTCTTCTTCTGGTCCCTCCAAGATGTTTCAACTTCTGCCCATTACCTAGTTTTAAAGCAGCTTTTAGGTATTTTTGTAACAATGCCCCACTTCTGTTCTGCCAATTTTCTGTATTAGTTTTTTCTCACACTGCTATAAAGAACTAGCTGATACTCAGTAATTTATAAAGAAGCGTGGCTAAGTTGATTCACAGTTCTGCGAACTGTACAAGAAGCATGGCTCGGAGGCCTCAGGAAACTTAATAATCATGATGGAAGGTGAAGGAGAAGCAAGTATGTCTTACCATGATGGAGTAGGAGAGAGCAAGGGGGAAAGTGCCACAAACTTTTAAACCATCAGATCTCCTGAGAAATTACTATCATGAGAACAGCAAGGGGAAAATACATCCCCATGATTCAGTCACCTCTCACCATGTCCCTCCTCTAACACTAAAGATGATAATTCAAAAAATGAGATTTGGATGGGGACAGAGAGCCAAGACATATCACCATGTTTCTCAGACATGCAGTATTCTTTGTGACATGCTTAGTGTATTAGTCCATTCTTGTGCTGCTATAAAGAACTGCCTGATCCTGGGTAATTTATAAAGAAAAGAGGTTTAATTGACTCACATTTCCATATAGCTAGGGAAGCCTCAGGAAACCTATGGTCATGGCAGAAGGGGAAGCAAACACATCCTTCTTCACATGGTGGCAGGAGAGAGAAGAAGTGCCAGCAGGGGAAATATCAGATGCTTATAAAACCATCAGAATTCCTGAGAACTCACCTACTATTAGAGAACCACATCGGGGAAACTGCCCCATGATTCAATTACCTCTACCTGGTCCTTCCCTTGACATATGGAAATTATTGCAATTCAAGGTGAGAATTTTGGCTGAGTGAGAACACACAGCCAAAGAATATCATTTAGCAAGAAGAACTTGAAATTCTGACTATCTTAGGCTTTCTGAAGCTCACATCAAGAAATTACAGTTGATGGTCTCAGGTTGCCTAAAATTATACTATCACAAGGAAATATAGACAAGTATTAATTTCATAAAAGAGCAAGCATAAAAGATATGAGTAATTAATACAAGTAACAATAATAAGAATTTAATGTAGTTAGAAGGAACCATGTAAATTCTATAGGCAGGTATATGTAAGGAGATAAAAAATACTCCTCAGGTAATTCTAAGGTCAATAGTTATAAGAATTAAAAGTGTGTTAAAATATTTTATTGTTTGCGCTTTGGTGTTTGATCCTCTCTTATCATTATGTATCAATACACCTGACTGCTTAGAACTAATAAAACCATAGAATATACAAGGTTTTAGGATATAGATTGTGAAACTTGCTGAAAGTAAAGCAAAAGATCCACAAATGGAACTAATGTGACCTTATATTCATTGAAGCCCAACAATCAAAACCTTTTCTCTTTACAACATCTCTGGATATCCACTTTTCCCCAAAACATTTCTCAAGGGTAGGTATTCTTTAAAACCACTTGAAATTATTTGAGTCTTTCCCCCTAAATTTTCTTAAGGCAGAGAAAACCAGGGTCTAATTTATAACTCTGAAGACCAGATCTAATTTATAACTCTAAAGTTCACTGGAAATTTTAAGATACAGCAGTCTCAGCTCACTGGCAACTGAATGAAAGTTCCTTCCTTATATTTTAGAAACAAACATTATATTACAATCGTATTTAGCCCAGCTGGGAAGCCTAATGTAGCTTGAAATAAGTTTCGTAATGATGAAATAGTGATTTTGAGTTGAAATGCCTGATCTTCCTGGCCATGGTTGTTTACAAAGCCTAGCACCATCATGGGAAAATAAATTTGAAATAAAGGCATGCATTGTAAGGGATTATAAATACTGCTTCAGCTGCAATCACAGAGTTTGGGTTTAATTTGTATGGGGCTCTGTTCTTGTCCAGCACTTTCTCTTTCTCTTGCATTGCTAACTTGAGCTTCTTTGGTTTCCATAGCAATGCCCCCAGGGATATTCTCTTTGACTTTTCTATTTGGCTTACTATTGTTGATTTCTGGTCTTACTGTGCATCATAAACCCATTTTCTGCTGCATATCACTGAAAGGTATTGGAGAATCTATTGGAAGAATCAGTTTGTCAGTCTTCTCTATTTCCCAAACCGGATAAGGCTTGAGCTTCTAAAATATACCAATTCTTCTAAAAACATCAGGATAAATCCTTAAGAGCAGGCAGTTTCAGATACTTTCCAAATACATGCTAAAAAAAAAAAAAAGACATTGGTTTATCCAGGTATTGTTCAAACACCCCAAAAGCAAAATCAATCAATCTGCAGTGATTAGCTAAACTTCTTCATTAGTGATTACTGAGGAGCTCATTATATATTTTAGAGACAAAAAGACATCACAAAACCACTGTGTTAGGCGCTGTGGGGAATGGCATGGGATGGAATGAAAGTTTAACAGTGAGGGCTCTAGTTCCTTGATTTAGTCAGAAGTGATGTGACCTAGGGCAAATCAGTTAATCCCTTTGAGTAAATACATTCTCAAAACCAGTTAAATGCGTGTTCTAAGTACATTACAAGCATTAAACAGATACCATTTCCCTATTCTTAAATGACTAAGCTGAGTCACAGAGCCTAAGTGACATACCCAGGATCATGCAATTGATGGAAAGCTTAATTCTACCAATGAGCTTTTAAACAAGTTCAACACCAGAGTCACTCTCTAAACCATTACAGTATATGTCATTTGAATGCAATAACCCAGGCGTACAGAAAAGGAAACTGAGTTTGAATAAGTAACTCTGAAGGACACACAGTAGTTGCTATTTTTCACATCTATACCTTGTATTCATTTCTCAAATACACAATATTATAAAAATATTTACATGTTTAATATTCAGTTATACTTTGTTCTTTAAGAGAAATTAAGAGAGAAACTCCATAATTAAATTCTTACAAAAAAATGAATGCAAACATTGTAAATGTACGCAAGATTTCTTCTAACAACTTGAAAGTATTTATAGAAGAAATTTAATCTTATTCTCAGGGTTTATTTTCAACAATATATGATTGTTCATTTAGGGTAAAGAATATTTACTAAAATAAATTTTACTTGAAAGAGTAAGTGGTAATTTACATATTTATGGGATGTGTCACATAGTTCTTGCTCCTTCCCTGCTAGTTTCACAACTTGTCTTTTACTTTTTTCACTTTTGTGTAGTTAGTTTCACCTAGGTGTGACCTGAGCATCTTCGTTTGGCTGAAGCTCCTTTATCTGCTGCAGGTTATTTCTGATGCTTCACTTTGGGTAGGCTAGAAATCTGCTGGAAGCTGCCAACATTCACAAAGCCATGATGTTTGGAAAGGAGGTACTGGACCAGTGGGGAAACACTGCTCAGAGTTGCTGGAATTACTTCACCAAATGAGTTACATGCATGTGATCTCTTGACTTCATCTCTGCTTTTTATAGAAACCCAAGCAAAGGCCTGAGGTTAGAAGGTTCAGATATTATATTTTTGTATTCATTCTTATTTCTGCCTATGTCAAAAAGGTAAATACTTTAAATTTTGAAAATGCATAAAGACACTTTTATCCTTGAATGGGTTAATTATGAAGTTCTTTTTAAGTAATCATCTGAAAGGTACTATTAATCAAAATCTTCATAGTTTTTTGATGCTGTGCTTTGGACAATTTTTTAAAACATATATGGAAATATTCTCCAAAATATAATTGTAAATTTTAAAATGAATGTTTCGGTGTACATATTATATATAGCATATAACACATTTTATATACATCATATATACTATTAAACATTATATCCACAGTAAATAATCTTTTAGTGTTTGTTAAACCTGAACTTCCAGATTATATTAAATTCTAAATTAAAGGAAACTATGAAATAAACAGTAGTCCATAGATTTAAAAAATACTTCTTCCTTAATCAACGCAGAACCTAGCAATATCCAGTCTATGATACTTTGTTATGGTAGCCCATCTGGGCTACCATAACAAAGTATCATAGGCTACCATAACAAAATATCAAAGGCATACAGCTTGATCTTTTTGCACTTTTCTTTTTCGTATTTAACATGTTGGTAACATCCCTAACTCACAGTATGTGAGCATTCATCAGAAACTCAACATTGAGAACACATATAGTATTTAATACAGGGATAATATATTAATATATATCTATATATATACACAAAGACATAATCCACTTACACTTTTACATATATGAAATAATTTAATTACTTCAGTTAGTGATGCAGTTAGGTTAACATACACCATGTTATTATTCATTTTGTATAGATATATATTTTACATTTCTTTGATTTTGATTTCTTGTCTTCCTTTAGGTTAAACATTTTTGTTATTCCCTTACTTTCCTCTATTTCTTAAAGATTGTTTCATTATCTCTTGAATAGTTACTCTAGAGATTAGCATGTACATTGCTGATTTAGTATTGTCTGACACAAATAATTTAGTTTACCTTTTTCTACTTTGCTCAACTATTACAATGTTTAGATTTTATATACCATTGCTTTTGCATCATTTTGTTATGCATTAAACTTTATATAAATTAAATTTCACAAGAGGTTATAATTATTGTTGTACAAACAAAATGGATGCCCTTTAACAAGAACACACACATAGACACACACACACACACACACACACACACACACACTCAACAATTTTATTTTGAAGTTCATCAATATTAATAAAATTCTTTGGATAAATTTAGCCAATGAACTGTAAGACTTGTACACTAAAAGCTATCAAACACTGTTAAAATAAATCAAAGAACATCTAAACAACCTGAAAGATATCTTATGCTCATGGATTGAAAGACCTAATATTGTTAAGATGACAATACTATTCAAATTAGCTACAGATTCAAAGCAATCATTTTTAAATTCCTAACTGCCTTTTTGTTTTTTTACAGATATGTAAAGCTGTTTTTTTTAGTTGATTATGAAATTGTAAGCATCCCCAAATTGCCAAAACCATCTTGAAGAACAAGAACAATTTTGCAAGATTCACGCTTCACAACTGCAAACATACCACAAATTTGCAGTAATTAAAAAGTATTCTACTTGCATAAGGGCACAGGCATAGATGAAATAGAGTTCAAAAATAAACCCATCTTTATAGTCAGCTGACTTTCAATCGTGGAGCTAGGGCCAATTAATGGGAAAAATAGTGTATTTCACAAATGCATGCCACATGCAACAATATGAATTTGGAACTCTATCTACCACATATACAAACAATTAATTGAAAAATGAATAAAAGATCTAAATATAGGGGCTAAATTATAAAACTATTATCATAAAATGGGTATACATTTTTATGATCTTGAAGTGGGCAACACTTTTTGAAGCATAACACCAAAAGCCGAAGAAACAATTTTTGAAAAGAGATTAAGTGGACTTCACCAAAATTAAAAACTTTTTAAGGAGTCTATCAAGAAAGTGAAAAAACAATGAAATGGGAGAAAATATTTGCAAGTCATATATCTGATAATTATCTAGTATTGAGAAAATAAAATACTCTCACAACTCAGTAAGAGAAAGACCAACAACCTAATTTAAAACTGGGCAAATGACTTGAACAGACATTTCTCTTGAGAAGACACAGATATTTCTAATAGGCATGTGAACAAATGCCTGTATCATTAGTCTTGAGAGAAACACAACTGAAATCTCAGTGAGATATAGCTTAACACCCATGAGAATGGATACTCAAAGAAACTGAGAAAAGGAAGTGTTAACTAGAATACAAAGAAAAAAAAACCTCATTTAATACTAGTGGGAATGTGAATGGTATAACCACTATGGAAAACAGAAGTATATCAAAGAGAAATAAAAATAGTTATTAAAAAAAACTAAAGAAAAAGATAACTAGTGCATTGGTGTTAGTTCATTCATTGGAATATTTTTAATAGCTTAAATTGAAAACAATCAAAATGTCCATCAACTGATGTATTGATAAACAAAATGTAAAATACACATATATCAAAATATTATTGATCCATTAAAAAGAATAAATTTCTTACTTGCTGCAACATAAATGAACAACATTTCTGAAACAGATACTTCATAGTGTCAGTAAGCATATAAACATACTCAAAATTGACTTCAGCCTAAGTAGGTTATCATATTTTCTGAGCAACATAAATTTTGCCATATTTGTTCTCTGTTTTGTTCTTTTCATTATACACTCAGAGGCAGTCATATGTTTCTAATAATGTTTCTTAGATCTTAGGGCAATTTTGTGGCTAAGAAATACATATCTGAATCTCTCTTTTTTTCTTTTCTTTTTCTCTTTCATTAAACTTCCACCTTTTAAAAGTTGTTAAAAATCATTTACAAAAAATAAATAGTTTACTCTTTTAAGGTGTATTTGTTCTAACAGTATAACCTCTTAGGACAAACTTAATTTTGCTATTCACTTCATATCCTTGATTATAAAACTGTATGAACACAGATAACATATGATGACAGTTACTACAAGTAATTCAACTATTGAAAGCTTTCAATTTTTGTGTGTAGGGAATGGGGCTGTAGAGATTGGCTGTAAGTTATCCCAGTTTACCAAATGAAGTGAATGGACTCATCATGTTGCATGTGAAACACTCTGTAAGTGAAAATACACATTATATTTGTTTCCTAAATGTGTCGTTTTCTTATTTTTTTCTTTCTTAAATGCTTTACTTTAAACAAAGCTTGTTCAACCCATGGCCTGTGGGCTGCAAGCGGCCCAGAATGGCTTTAAATGTGGCCCAACACAAATTTCTAAAGTTTCTTAAAACATTATGAGTCTTTTGTGATTTTTTTTTAGCTCATCAACTATTGTTAGTGATAGTGCATTTTATGTGTGGCCCAAGACAATTATTCTTCCAATGTGGCCCAGGGAAGCCAAAAGATTGGATACCCCTGCAAACTATTAGAACAGCTGGTATAAGACATGGAATAATGGTCCAGGGTACTTTGACTCTTATTTTAAATTATTTTAGTTGTGTAATGACTAATTAAATTGTAATTTATTTCTTCTCATACTAAGAATACCATATCATACTTTTTTGTGATGATATTGAGCAGTTGCATTATAGAAAAGTCCATATAGTAATATTTGATCAAATACACATTAGATGTAGTTGAATATTTATACATGGAAATAGCTGTTTTTTCACAAAAAATTAGTTTGCAAAGAAAACATGTTTTATTAAAAAGCAATTCAGTTGCGTGACTCATAAAATATTTTAAAATACACAAGGAAGAATTGATTAGATATTCTCAAAACTCCGTTACAGTTAGCTAAAGAAGACAAGATATTCTTAAGAGAAATTTTGCTACTAATTTCTAATAACATTAAAAATTACTTGTTAAGTCTACATTACCAGCCTAAAATTCATGGGTCTGCCTACAAACTAAAGCTAATGTACAACTACATTAGCCAGGCTTATTGTGATAATTACTTAAATATGTTTCATCATTTTGTTGCCTTGCCTAGTGATTTCTACATAGCTTGCTAACACCCAATTGCATTTGGACAGAATCAATAATATATTTGATGATTGTAAGAACACAGGATAGAGGAATCCTGAATCAAGGAGACAATATGGAATGGATTTTAAGGAAGCTATATGCAGAGCATAAGTGTAGTTTGAGCTCCTCATCTGTAGTTCCCCTCTTCACTCTGAGTTGTGCCATTCATGTACAAGATTTTATTATTAACTAGTCCCCCTGTTTCTTATTATATAAGAATACTGAAGTATTCTTTGTACTGCAGCCATAGCAGCCTTCTTGAATTTCAAATCTTAGTAAGTGACATTCCCACCCTCATTTAAAAATCTTTAATAATTTCCATTTGGCTCTTCATGAAGATAAATATAGTAGTAATTATTATAGTAATCTTGCATAATCTATCTCAACCCACATTTGATTTCACTCCCTCCCTATCCCCTGTCCTGTTAACACTTTCTATCCTGTTGCCATATTATGTCTTCTATCATGTAGGTCTTTGTAATTTTCCTTGATACAATGTATCACAAGTTGATATTTTAAAAAAGAATAGGAATTTAGTTTTAAAAAGCCTTCTTTTGGATAGGAGATTACAATTGTATGTATGATGATATGCATGTAATTTGTATCTTCAAGAAAGGAGTAAATTACACAATGTTTCTCAGGAAAATATTTTAGAAAATTCTAAAATGGATTAAAATGACCAGTGTAACTCTAAGGTATTGTGCTTATGACTGAAGCTCAATTTGAAGCTTAAAGAAAAAAGCTAGTGCTTTCTTACTTTCTTCCTGATCTGCTCAACACCATGCCATGATATGAACCAGATAATATAATGTAAAAGCTGAAATAAATTCCTTTCTCTCCTTTCCTCCTGGAAGAAATGATTTCCTCTCCCTGACCCTTCCCCACCAAGTGCATTTCACTTTTAAGCTGCTCAGAAATCCACTGCTATTTTCTTAATTAAACTATTCTTCAACCAGAACAGTTTCAAGGTATGTATGAGGTCTCTATGTGAGTTACAGGAGAGATTTTAATTGGCTTTCAAGAATGGCAATTAACAGCTTTAACATATTTTAAATACCAAGGGAGAACGCTAAAGACTTTTAGTAAGAACTTTGAATTCAGAGTTGGACTTGAATGTCTTACTAAATGAAATCACTCATTATGTGTCACGTTACAAATAAAGTACCCACATGATCTATATATAAGACACTGCCTTTTCTTTCCAGATGTAGTTGGGCAATTCTCAAGTAATGCTATGAAAGCAAAACCTAGAATAGGCAGTGTTTATGTTTGAATAAATGTAATATAGACATTCTTACTTCTATTTTTCTTACACTTTTTCCGCTCATGGATAACTGATGTTTTACTTGATTTTAATATTTCAAACATATTGGATTAACAAGGAAGATGCGATTGTTCCCCCCCAGGCACAAGTGCCCTTAAGGATGGCACTGCTGATGCTCCCAACAGAGAGAAACCCTCTTCAGATTTTAAATGACACAATGTCCGTGTATTAGTCCTTTCTCATGCTATTATACAGAACTTTCCAAGACTGGGTAATTTATAAAGGAGAGAGGTTTAATTGATTCACAGTTCCACATGGCTGTGGAGACCTCAGGAAGCTTACAATCATGGCAGAAGGGGAAGCAAACATGTTGTTCTTTTCACATGATGGCAGGAAGAAATGCAAAGAACAGAAGGAAAAACTCCTTACAGAATCACTAGCTCTTGTGAGAATCTGCACACTATCACAAGAACAGCAGCATGGGGGTAACTATCCCTATGATTCAAGTACCTCCCACCAGGTCCCTCCCATGACATGTCAGGATTGTGGGAACTACAATACAGGATAAGATTCGGGTGAGGACATAGCCAATCCTATCAGTTCTTCTTGTTCCTTTCCCCCCACAACCAGTAGTAAAACCTCTTCTCAGGTGTTTTGTATACTGCAGTCGTGTGTGTGTGTGTGTGTGTGTGTGTGTGTGTGTGTGTGTGTGTATGTGTAACCAACTTATTATATGACTACTTTAGATGCAATAATTCTATAACATGAATATTTGAGCAGTTCCCTCTAGTCTTAATTTAAAAGGGATTATTTTTATAGACTCATTGTGGAGGCCTACAAGTCAATGCCCCTGCTGCTTGCTTACCAGAAAACTCCAATACCCTTTTTAGCTTTGATGATTTTCATGTAACCTTCTCCCCATTCTCTAAACATGGCCTATCTTCCCAGAAGTTTATCAGACCTTCTGAAAAATAAATGTAGGAAACTCTCTCTTCATTCTGTTATCCCCTGACTAGGAATGTAAAAACAACTTGGCAGGTGATGGGAGGGCTATAAAGATATTCTTTCTTTAGGCTAAGGATTGGCAAACTATGGCATTTCAGTCAAATCTAATCTTCATGTTTTTGTACAGCTATGATCTTAGATAATTTGTTCTTTTCAAATTATTAAAAAGTTAAAGAATATTTTGTAAAATGTAAAATTATATAAAATTCAAATTTCAGCATCTGCAAATACATTAGAAAATAGCCATGCATAATTATTTACATATTGTCTTTAGTACAATATATAAAGTTGGATAGTTGCAACAAAGATTATATCCCTGTGAAACTAAAATATTTACTATCTGACCCTATATAACAAAGGTTGCTGATACTTTCTTTAAAAAATAGAATTGACTGTTACATAATGAAGGTGAAGATAATAACCTTAAATGATAAGGAAAAATACCATTTTATAATGTTTCAGTATTAAAATCATCAAAAGAAAAACGGAGAGAATTTTGTTTTATGATACTATGGCCAGTGTAACAGAGTGCTGAAATATCAGGAAGTCCAAAGAGAAAAGATACGACCAGAGGTAGTATTAAGCAACAATAGCAATATGCATGGTATTACTTAGGTAGCTATTGGAAAAAAAGTCTAAAGACCATTTAGATAGCAAACGTAGATACCTTAATCTTGTGTTTGGAATAGCCTCTTAAGGACTTAAATTTTAAAATAAATGATATTGGAGGGAGAAAACATTAAGTCTGTAATATCAGAATATGCTCATTATTTGTCTTGACTTTGTAACCACAGAATCAGTGTCAACCTGAGAAGTGGAAGATTTTTCATAGGAGGAAAATGTGAGACCTACATTGCATTTACCTTTCTGTCATGTCTAGAGAGGCAGATGAAAGAAATCTTACTTCATTTTCAAAATCAAAGCAAATTCTCAAAACATTTATTAAAGATCAAAAGCAAAAGTCAGGTGTGAATTATGTGTTACTATGTCTCAATATATCATCCTAATGAGAAAAGTGATAAATCCAGGCTATCACTAGTTTTGGAGCACCTGGAAGCATCAGCATTGCACATGTTAAAATGTACTGTTTTAGATGTATCTAAGATCAGTAAGTAAAAGAAGTGTGGTATGGTTAAATGAACACTATCCTGGTAACAGACAAGCTTGAAAAAAACTCACTAATCTTTGAAAATCACATATTATAGATGGAGAGAGGGGTACAAATTGCCTCAACTGCAAACAATGAAGAGTACATTTTCTGTAGAAAATGTAAGAGTAATAATAGCCATTACCGTTAGACTGCTTTTTATTATCTCCAAGTACCAACACATCTTTAAAAGGCCATTGATAAAATACTTCTTCAAAAATATCTTTCCTGGTACTACATTTTAATCATTTGCTCTTGTCACAGTTGAAATTATATAGAGAGATGTACTTCAAATTAGCATATATCATTATCTATCCTCTAGTAAACATTTTATTCTAAATAGAATTGAATATAGGCAAGTTCCACTTACATAGACAACACCTAACCCAACATCTGGACTCATGTACATGAATTCACTTTACAAGTGAATAAGCTGGCTAGAGACAGTTTGTGACTCTAACCTCTGTAGCCTTATACACTTTTGTTTATATGTATATAAATACAGTATACATGTGTATACATATACAATGTACATAATAATAGGTTATAGTGCAAAGTAAGCAATGTTAGTGGTTATAAAGACAAAGAAATAGAACTAGAGTTATTCAATTTACTAATTTCTATGTGACCATATAGAAATTGCATTTAAAATTTGAACCAGAGAAACATAGTGAGAACTACCCATGAGGTATTAGGAATTTTTAATTGCTATGTACATATTTGAACTTACATATTAAATATCTGACTGAATTTGAATATCTTTAAAATTAAATTTGTTTCTACTTTTTATTTGTTTATTTTTGGCACTTAAGCTAAACATAAAGCACTTCCAGGATGACAAAGTGAGAACCTTTCTAGAACACTGTCAAAATTGTCAAAATCAACTTTTACTAAACTCTAGAAGTTATACAAAGGCTTGGTAAATACTGAGAGGTGTTTAATCAAGAAAGACTGCATAGCCACTAAGTACAGATAACTTCATGGCATTTTAACTTGACTTAGTTACATCTTCCTCTCTCTATCTCTGTTCAAACCTTGAAAAGAAGCAGCCTGACAACCATAGTGGCTTTCAAAACCAGACTTGTAGCAAATGACAGGAAGACTGGTTTGGAGTTGGTCAAAGATTTTTATCCATTGAGCATGACATGATTTCATCTTTTTTATAACTGCTTATAACATCCTCATTTACAGGACATTGTCATTATTTGACTTGATGAAAAATTCCCTCCAAGATAGGGAAAGCCCTGTCTCCAGGAAGTTCATTGAAAATAATCAGTCGAAGTTGTCTAACATTACAGCTTCCTGAAGCTGTAAAACCGCTTGGAGCAAACTAGATTCTGAAAAACAAAACTTCAGTAAAAAAAATGGCAGATAAGATGTCCATAGGAGGATTTAAACATTTCTAAAATACTCCTGAAGACATTGAAGGTGGTTCAAATGCCCAGCAAAGATCTTACAGGAGCCCCGTCTTCCAACTCTGGCTTACACTGAGGCCCTGAAGAGAAGTGTAGGCTAAGGCAGAGATGATTGCTGAATGCATACCAACACACATGGAGGTCTCAGCAAATAATAAAATAATTACTGATTCAAGATATTTTATTCAAGGAAATCCCTCATTGATTATTAGCTACTGCTAACCTAACAATGTGGATTCCTCAGTAGCTGCACACTACAAGAAATGCAAGTTCAGGAAGGTTACAAACAAAGATAAACAAAAAGGACAACAAACCAAGTCCTGCAGAGAGAGCAGGGAATTCTGATTTCCAGAGTTTTCACATTATATTATCGAAACTGTTTTATTTTCAACCAAAAATCATAAGCCAAGTAAAGAAACAGGAAAAATTGGCCAATATGGAAAAAAATATTCAATAGAATACTGTCCCTCAGGTAGCCTAGATGTTTTACTTACTAGACAAGAAGACTTTAAATTAGCTATTTTAAATATTTTCACATCCTTAAGTAAATCATATCTAAAAATTAAATAAAAGTAAAGGAACAATGTCTAACTAATAAATAGTAGCAGTAAAGACATAAGTGTTATAAAATATAACTAAATATAAGTTTTGGAGTTGAAAATAACAATGCCTGAAATGAAAAAATTACTAAAGGGTTTAATAGCAAGAGTTATACTGGTAAACGAATCAGTGAACTTGAATACAGGTCAGCTGAGATTATCCAGCATGAAGAACAGAAGGAAGAAAAACAACGAAGAAAATTGAACAGGTCCTTACTCCAAGAAAAACTGATTCTCCTTGTGAAATAACTGACCTAAGAACAGAACACACATCTTTGACAAAACTCATTTATCTTTAGCCAAATACTGGTTAAAAACAAATTTCATAACCTACTCCACACAGTCTCACTAGGCCTAACAACAAATTGATCTTATATCTCACACCTTTCACTTCCTATGGAAGCAAGTAGTGCAATCAATTCCTCTGCTGGATGGTGTTAGTAAGGTTAAAAAGGGAGCTAATCATTCATCCCCTGGTAAGAGGAAGCAAATAGTCCTTCTCTCCTCCAACATGAACAGTATGAGCACTTTGAGCAGGGAGCTGCACCACCTGGGTGAAGCAGGCAATGCTCTTATTTCCTTAGCAGGGTAGTATCAGTGTGGTCTATTGGCAAACTGAGACCTACTCCCACACACTAGCAGTAAGATTTAATAAGGTAGTAAAACTGGGACTGGTCACCATTAACGAGGCTTCATTCCTATTCCATGTCAATGAGGTTCAACGAGATGGTGGAAGCTTCCCTTCCAAATCTCTCTGTCATCAAAAAGACTGAAAAATGAGGAGCAAAGGCAGGACTAAAAATAACATCAATTTCCCCTCATCCCTGTGTTATCAAGTCCCAGGGGAAGAGATTAAGACCCACATCAAACTGGTGGCAATGAGAATGAAACAGGACTAATTGGCCACCTATTTTCCCTTCCCCTGTTAGCAGGGCCGGTAAGGAGTACTAGCTCCACTTCCACCTGGCATCAGTGAATAGAAATATAGTAGGTTGATTAGCATTATTCTCTTCCCTCCTCTGCTATCAGCAATGTTCAGTAGGAACTTGAGACTTCACACTCACCTGGCACCAGTAAGAAAAAATAAGATGGTAGAGAGAGGCAGGATATGAGATAGTACAAGACACATTGTTTCACATATTTGTAATATATTTGGCTTCTTTTGTCACAGTCCACACTTTTCCTAAAAAAAATACATGATGACATAAACGTGTGTATTTTGCACATATATTTATATACACACACACACACATTCATTAAGGTCATTCTATGTTGTAAGACGTAAAGGTCTATGGATTTTGACAAGTGAATAGTGTCATGAATTATCATATAGTATAGTTCTACCACTCTACTCTGTGCTTCACCAATTAAAGCCCACCCTTTACTCCATTAACAACCCATTTGTTTACTGTCTTTAGGTTTGTCTTTCCCAGAATTTCCTCTAGAGAGTTATACGGCATGTAGCCTTTCAGAATGAGTTACTTTATTTGGCAATACGCATTTGAGGTTTATTCATGCTTTTGGTTGACTTGAATAGTTATTACTTTTTATTACCGATACTATTTGATTGCATGGATGCAGCACATATTTTAATCCATTCACACATTGAGGAGTATCTCAGTGGTTTACAGTTTTTGGTAATTATGAATAAAGTTGTTATAAACCTGTGCATGCATATTTTTGTGTTGATATATGTTTTCTACTCACTTGTGTAAATACCTAAGAGTGCAAGTGCTGGATTATATGGTAAATGTACATTTAATTTTGTACAAAACTTCCAAATTGTATTCATAGTGACTGCACCATTTTGCATTCCCACCAAAAGTAAACAAGACGTTCTGTTGTTCTCTTTTCCTCCAAGCAATTAGAATTGCCAGGTTGTTTTGTGTGTATGCCTGTGTGTTTGGCCATCCTAATAGGTGTTTAGTGGTATCTCATTATTGTTTTAATTTGTCCTATGATCTGATGTTGAGTATATTTTCATATTATGATTGACATTTGTGTATCTTATTTATTGAGGTGTCTGTTCAGATCTCTTTCCAATTTTTTTTATTGCATTTTAGGTTTTAGGGTACATGTGAAGAACATGCAAGATTGTTGCATATGTACACACAAGACAGTGTGATTTGCTGCCTTCCTCCCCATCACCAATATCTGGCATTTCTTCCCATGCTATCTCTCCCCAACTCCCCATCCCCCACTGTCCCTCCCCTATTTCCCCCCAACAGACCCCAGTGTATGATGCTCCCCTCCCTGTGTCCATGTGTTCTCATTGTTCAACACCCGCCTATAAGTGAGAACATGCGGTGTTTGATTTTGTGTTCTTGTGTCAGTTTGCTGAGAATGATGGTTTCCAGGTTCATCCATGTCCCTACAAAGGACA
>CAUYQU010050551.1:0-11258 GCA_963574635.1 Cheracebus regulus | reverse complement strand
GCCTCACCCGCTGAGGCGTGCCCCGGCCTCCCCCCTCGGAGGCGCGCCCCGGCCTCCCCCGCTGAGCCTGTCCCCGGCCTCCCCACTCTGACCCTGTCCCCGGCCTCTCCCCTCTGACCCTGTCCCCGGCCTCCCTCCTCTGACCCTGTCCCCGGCCTCCCCCATCTGACCCTGTCCCCGGCCTCTCCCCTCTTGGCCCCAGTCACCCTGCTCTGACCATCTTCCTCTAGCCTCTCCTCTCTGTCCCCAGCCTAACCCTTCTGACCCTCTATCGCCAGCCTTCCGCCTCTGACCCTGTCCCCAACTGCTCCCCTCGGAACCTGTCACCAGCCTTCCCCCTCTGATGCTCTGCCCCCAGCCGACCCCGTCTGAACTTGTCCCCAGCCTCCCGTCTGACCCTCTGTTCCCAGCCAACCCTGTCACTAAACTCCCTATAACCCTGTCGCCAGGCTCTCACTGCTAATGCTTTGTCCCCAGCCGACACCCTTGTCCCCAACTGCACCTCTTCTGACCCTCTCTCACCAGCCCCCCTCTGACCCTCTTGGAGGCCCGGTGGCACCTGCAGGAGCAGGTCGTGGGAGGTGGGCCCGGCTGCACGCAACGTCTCCTCGGGCCCTGGGTCGCGGGTGTAGACCACATGCGTGCCGGCTGCGTCG
This sequence comes from Cheracebus regulus, assembly GCA_963574635.1. Classification (NCBI taxonomy): domain Eukaryota; kingdom Metazoa; phylum Chordata; class Mammalia; order Primates; family Pitheciidae; genus Cheracebus; species Cheracebus regulus. The sequence goes on along the minus strand of CAUYQU010050551.1, from coordinate 10,602 downwards.
TAGGTCCCTGGCGGGCTGACCGCCCAGTCCCCGTTGAAGATGTAGCGTCCATCGCCCCCCATCAGCGCTGCAAGAGAACAGTCAGCCCTCAGGAGCCTATCTCGTCTCCAAGACTCTGGGGTCCGCTCCTCAGGCCTCAATCTCCCCAGCTGTAAACAGGGGCCCCCCCACCCGGGGCCTCCCGCATCGGACCCGAGGATACCCAGGTGGTTGCGGCTCTGGTGCGCCACGCGGATGTGTCTGGCGCCCTCGGGGATCAGGGTCACGTTCCAGTACCCAGCGAAGGCACCTGGCGAGGAGGGTAGGAGGGTGTTGGGGTGCCAGTGGGGGTGTATTTGAGCGAGACTTTAGTATTAAATGACCTACTGCGGGTAAGACAGCTAGCATGGGTCCTGAGAACCGGAAAACTCTCCGTAAACATTTGGAGTTAACGATTACTATCGCTTCAGTGCGGCAGGGAAAGCGTTAAAACCCCATCTGTTCTGGGGAGGGTGGGACAATCTGTCAATAGCCAATCAGGATGAAGAGAAAGGGGGGGCTGGGCCGCACACTAGCCAATCAGCACGGAAATTTGCTTCTGGGCTACGGCTTGTTAAAGGGCCCGCTCTGACGTGTGTGCAGGGAGGACGGGCCGGGCAGTCACCGGCGTCGCGAAACACGCGCTGCACGAATAGGCACGAGTCGTTGGCGCCTCCGCAGCGGCCGCAGCGGTCCTCGAGGGCGCCGGAGCCCAGCAACCCGTCACAGCCGGCGCTCTAAAGGGTGAAGAACAGGTGCCGCGTGACTGACCCTGGGAGGGGCAGGACCTGGGGACAGGGCAGAGCGTGGGAGTAAAAGGACAAGGCCGGGAGGCAAGATGGAGGTGGAGCCTAGGGAGGAGCGGGGCCTGCAGGGAGGAGATGGGCGTGGTGCCCAAGGGGTGGGGCCTAAAGGTGGCTGGGGGCGGGACCCAGCGACGGGCGGGGCCTAGAAGGGGAGGGAGGTGGAGCCTGGGTGGGTGGAGCCTGTGATGGGTGGTGCCTAGGGAGGAGGCTGTGGGTGGAGCCTGAATGGGAGGTAGGCAGGGCTCAGACTGGGCCCCGCGGGTCCTTACGAGGCAGCGGCCAGCCACGCAGACCCCCTGGGCACCCGGGCTGCAGGCGGTGCCATCCAGGACGCGACCGAAGCTGTGGTAGAAGGTGTGCCCTTCGGCCAGGCAGTTCAGGTCACACTGGCTGGGCGCTGAGGGTGGGAGGAGTTGGTGGGCCTGGGATTCCTATTCAAGTTCCAATGTCCCTATACCAAGGTCCGTCAGGCAACCATCGCCTTGGGCAGATGAAGCCCAGAGATTCAGCCAAAGCCACACATCGAGGCTGAGGCAGAGCAGGACTGGACCACAGGTGCTCTGCCTCCAGCAACCCAGGACTCCCAGGCAAGTATCCTGGGGCTGCATTCATTCTTTCCTAGTCTTTATATTAGGAGTCCTTACATAGTATTCATTATTAACACCATTACTCATACTTCATTCCACTGAACACCTGTTTTCCAGACACTGTTCCAAGCTCTAGGATACAGAAGCAAGACCTCAATCAGTGTGCAGGTGGGTAGCCTTAAAGGTGGCCAGGTGCAGTGGCTCACGCCTGTAATCCCAGCACGTTGGGAGGCTGAGGTGGGCAGATCTCCTAAGCCCAGGAGTTCAAGACCAGCCTGTGCAACATGGCAAGACCCCATCTCTACCAAAAATACAAAAAAAATTAGCCAGGCGTGGTGGCATGTGACTGTGGTCCCAGCTACTCAGGAACCTGAGGCAGGAGAATCACTTGAACCAGGGAGGCGGAGGTTGCAGTGAGCCAAGATCGTGCCACTGCCCTCTAGCCTGGGCGACAGAGCAAGACTCCGTCTCCAAAAAAAACAACAAAAAAAGATCTTAGCACCTCACCCAAGCACCCAGCGAGTGCCCAATGATGGGTTTGTCCAGTATACTGACCGAGTCTCATGCAACTGAGCCTCGTTTTCCCCTTCTATCTGGAAGTGGGGCAACATGGGCTGTCTGATCACAGTCAGGCTGACAGCCCTGATCCCTACTCCTCCAGCTCCAGCTCCTTCTGGCTCCTATTTCCCTGAACCTGGCTGGTAGATCCTGCCTGGAACGGATCCTGGACTTGCCCTAGTGGGCCTCTGTGGGGGTGGGACCCAGCAAGTTTCCTCCAACTCTCAGAGCAGGAAGGAAGGAGGCAAGGAAGCAAGGGAGGAAGGGAGGAAGGGAGGGAGGGAAGGAAGGAGGGAAGGAAATGAGCTTGAAGGATGGCACTTTCTCTGTTCTAGTCTTTTCTTATATCTGTGTCTGCCTTCCCCATGGCGTGTGAAGCTGCCTGTCTCCCTGAAATCTGGAGGTGCACTGCCCCGGGCACACAGTTATATAACTTGCTATTTTCAGCTCAATGCAGCAACATTTCCTGCTACTGGGATAAGTTTGAGAACCGTTGGCCTCTGGATACAGCTCTAAGTAAATCCTCAGTCGGGTGTTCTGCCCATGCAGAATGGACCCTGCTTCCCTCTGCCCGTTCCACCCCTAATATATGCTGTTTCTGTTTCACTTCACCAACTCCTACATGTTCTTCAAAGCCCTAGTGCTAATACCCTCTTCTGTTTGCAACCCTCCAAGTCCCTTTCCCTGAGACGAATGAGTTGTTTACTCTGGCCCAATCCTGACCACAGGAGACCAGGCTACTCACCCCCATAGAAGGGCACCCACTGGTAGGTCTTCTGGGTGCCCAGGACAGGGCGGCCATTGTACAGGGCACACTGTAAGTCTCGGAAGGGCACAGCCCCTGGGGGGCAGTCCTGGGAGCAGAGATAGGAGAGCCAGAGGCTGGGACAACCCCAGGGACAGGTGTGGGCTTCAGGGCAGCCGGGGGTGGGGAGGGCTTACTGGCAGCTGGCAGAGGCGATACTCGTGGGAGTCTCCCCAGCATGGCTCTTCCCCCGGAAGCCTGCAGGGAGCCAGAGTGTGGAGAGAACCCCCAGGGACCCCCTCCCAGGGCTGGCCTTCCACCCTCCACCCCCACCAACCCCACCCGCATTCCAGCGGGATCAGCGGGATTAAAGGGCACAGCGTGTGTGGGCAGGCCGAGGGTGCGGCCAGGGGCCGGGCTGGGCAGAGAGGGGGGTGCGGGGACCCCCTCCCGGCCCGCTCACCGCAGGCAGCGCCGGCTGCGCACAGATACGCCCCGCCCGCAGGAGCTGGAGCAGCGTGTCCAGGACACCCACGGAGTCCACTCGCCCGGACCCTACTTGGGGAGACAGAGGCACGGTCAGCCTGGCGGGGGGATGCTGGTGACCCCACACCGCTGGCTGGGTCGCCATGCCCAATCCCCACCCCCGGGCTCATGCCCCCCCTTACCTGAGCACTGAGCCCCGCGGCGCAGTTGAGCAGGGCCCACAGGAAGAGCAAGACGTTCTGCAAGAGGCGGGGCCTGGGGGCAGAGGAGTCCAGGCAGCCACCGCCAGAGACACAGCGTTGTATCCCGGCTCTGTCTTGGCTGGCTGTGTGATCCCGGACAGTAACTAAACCTCTCTGAGCCCCACCTCTCCTCTCTGAAACATGGGGTCACAGAGCCCCCCCTATGGGAAAGTTGAGGGGTCCTGTGGATCAGGTAAAGACAGGAGGCATGAAGGATGAAGAAGAAGAACTCAAACTGTCATCTGCGATTATCACTGTTATTTTTTTTGAGACGGACACTCGTCTGTCACCGAGGCTGGAGTGCGGTGGTGCAACCTTGGCTCACTGCATCCCGCCCGGGTTCAAGTCATCCTCCTGCTGAGCCTCCCCGGGAGCTGGGATTACAGGTGCCCACCACCAGGCCTGGCTAATTTTTGTGGTTTTAGTAGAGACAGAGTTTCACCATCGTGGCCAGGCATCCGCCCACCTCGGCCTCCCAAAGTGCTGGGATTATAAGCATGAGCCACTGAGCCCAGCCTGAAATTATTATTCATTGTGTATTGTGCTATAATGCACACAGTAGGTGCTTAATCGATGTTTGATGATTGGAGACATCATTCAAGAATAGTGCACAGGTGACTCCTAGGCCCCCTCCCTGCCCCCCCCACCATCATGGCTTCTACCTTTCTGCGTGGCCTGAGGCCAGCCACTCCACTCTCTCAGGCCTCAGTTTCCCCATCTGTGCAGTGGGGGCCAGGTGGACTCAGTCCATGATTCTGTGAGACCCTGCAGAAGGTGCGGCCGGCAGGGCTGGGTCAGGAGTTGGGTCCCTGGCAGAGGCTCCCGGCTGCACCCCGGGCCCAGGGCTCCCCCGGCTCCCAGAGAGCAGGGAGTCCTCCGGATTGGGGGTGGGGCACAAAGGGGTGACCTGGCCCGGGTCCAGTCGGCGCCTCATGGCCTCATCGGCGGAGGGGGTGGGACTGAGCGCCGGGGCGGCGGTGGAGGGAAGGGGCCGCTGCTGAGGCTGGAGCAGGGAAGGGAGGAGGCTGGCTGCCTCTCTGAGCCTTAGTCTCTCCATCTGTCGGGGCAGGGATGAAGTCACTTGCCATCTACACCCTCCTCGTGACCCCGGCCTGCAGGCAGAAAGGGGAGGGAATCGAAGCAGCCGCCCAGTGAGCCAGGGCGTCCGGTGCCAGCAGAGCCGAGGGGCAGGCGGGTGGGGGAGCCCTGGCCCGGGCGCCCGCTGGGGAGGAGCTGGGTCCCATTTGGACCCCATCCCCCGGCTCTCAGGGTCCCCTGCCTCTAGCGTTTGGACCTCGGGGCACCAAGGGGTGCTTCGCTCTGAGCCCAGAGCCTGGGCTGGCCCAGGAAGCAGGAAGCAGTCGGAACCAGAAAGTTAAAACACGTGGAGCGGGGCCAGGTGCGGCGGCTCACGCCTGGAATCCCAGCACGCTGGGAGGCCAAGACAGGCGGATCACCTGAGGTCGGGAGTTTGAGACCAGCCCGGCCAACATGGTGAAACCCCGTGTCTACTAAAACACAAAAATTAGCCGGGCGTGGTGGAGGGCGCCTGTCATCCCAGCTACTCAGGAGGCTGAGGCAGGGGAATCGCTTGAACCCGGGAGGCAGAGGTTGCAGTGAGCCGAGATCGAGCCACTGCCCTCCAGCCTGGGCGACAGAGGGAGACTCGGTCTCAAAAACAAACACAAAACACAGGGGGAGGGGGCCTGACCTCCTGACAACCCCACCAGACTCTGAGCCTGGCTAGAGGAGTGGGGGTCTGGGTGAGGAAAAGTAAGGGGCCACAAGGACCACCCTCCCCCGTCCAGTCAGCCCTCCCCAGAGCCAAGGCGCTCCCCTCCCCGTGTGGGCTGCACCCCGGACTGGCGGTGGGATCTCAGGGCAAGGCGCGCCTCTGGGCCTCAGTTTCCCCCGGAGGAAGTGGGAGGATAGGAAGAGGGACTTACCGGCTGCGCAGAGCCCAGGCAGCGCGTCCCGGCTCCCTGAGCTGCCTCAGGGCGAGCGGAAGCGGCGGGGCCCGACGTGCGGGGCGGGGGGAGCCTGGGACGGCCCCTCCCACTGCGGCCTCCTCGGGCGCGCCCAGGCCGGGGTTCGGAGGGACGGCGGCCCCGGGCGCCCTCGCGCGGCGGGAGCGGATCTGCGGCAGGGGACTGCCCGGGCAGCCACGGAGGTTCAGGACACACAGGGACACACTGCGAGCGCAGGGGCCTCGCAGCCGCGGGCCGCTGTGCAGCGCCCGGTCCCGGTGACCTTGGCAGGCTCGGGCGGAGGCGCGGCGCGGGGACTGACCGCCCCGCTCTGCCCCGGGGCTGCTATTCCGGGCGCCGCTCTCAGGGCCCGGGAATGCGCGCGAACCGAGGTCACCCCGCCCTGGGACTGGGAGTCCGAGGCGCTGCCCCCTCCCCGCCGACGCCCGGATTGCGTCCCCGCCGGGGTCCCCGTCTCCGGTCCCCGCCCCTCCCCTGGTCCTGCCCCCCACCCCTCCCGCGGGGGGTCGCCCTACTCGTGGATGGGGACCCCCGAGCACCTGGGCTCCCACCCGGGAGTTCCCCGCCCCAGGTCCCGGCCACCCCCAGCGCAGGGCCCCAGCGCACTGGGAGAAGCTGCGCCCCGGGGCCGCGCGCGGGGGGTGGAGAGACCCTCCCAGCTGGCGCATTCCCGGACGCTGCTGTCACCAGGGGACGCGCCCCACCCCGCCTCCCGCCCTCCCTGCGGGGCCCCGGGGCTGCCAGCCGGCTTCAGAGCCAGACCTGGGTCCAGGCGGTCCCTCTCCCTCGCAGCCGCGACCCCACCCTCTCCGGCCTCAGTTTCCCCATCCCAGCAGTGGGGCCAGCAGGGATCTCCACCGAGAACCTTCCATCTGGAATCCACTCTGCACGGACCAGCAGTGCGAGGGGCACCCCGGGACTCTCCCCACCCCACCCTTTCCCACCGTTTCCCACCGGGTGTCTGTGCACCGCCCAATGCCCACCCACACAGGGATGAGACCAAGCCATGGGGTTCTGGGCTCCACCAGCTTCTGGCGGGCGGCTGAGGGGCTGGGGCACTAAAGGAAGGGTGGGGGTGCTGCCCTTTGGCTCCCTGAGCTCCACCCAAGCTCAGCCTGAGCTCCCCCTCCTCCAAGAAGCCCACTCTGCTGTCCCACATGTGTGTCGTTGGCGCACAGTGGGTGTTTTTTACAGCGCTGACCACAGAGAGAGGTTTGCTGGGAACATAGGGGCGTTCCTGGTCCAACTCAATCTGCCCTCCAGCCAGTACCATGTCACAGCAGAGTCCCCCATATGCCATTTACTGAGCACCTACTCTGTGCAGAGCTGCGAACAACCCAGCCAGGCCCAGGCCAGCGGGTAAGGCAGCCCGAGGGAGTATATAATCCCACCTTCTCATCTGGACTGTTGGAGAAAATAGCCCAGGCCCACCACAGGTAGCCCCGGCGGGCGGTGTGATTTCTGGGATGTCAGGAAGGGCCTCGCTGAGGAGAAGGACAGGGCGGGCGTGGTGGCGGGTGCCTGTAATCCCAGCACTCTGGGAGGCTGAGGCGGGCAGATCTCCTGAGGTCAGGAGTTTGAGACCAGCCTGGCCAACATGGTGAAACCCTGTCTCTAGTAAAAATACAAAAATTAGCCGGGCGTGGTGGCGGGTGCCTGTGATCCCAGCTACTCGGGAGACAGATACAAGAATGGCTTGAACCTGGGAGGTGGAGGTTGCAGTGAGCCAAGATTGCACTCCAGCCTGGGCGACAAAGAAGACTCTGTCTCAAAAACAAACAAACACCCCAAGAAAACAAAAAACAAGAGAGACAGGCAGCCCAGGTCCCAGAGGCTAAAATAAGGGGCTAAGGGACAGTTGGGATCTCTGGGTGGTGGAGCAAGTGGCGTGGTATGTGGGGGGGGGGGGGTGGAGATGAGGTCAGAGGGGGCCTGGGGTGAGTCGTGGGAGGGGTGCTCTAGCGTGGGGCAAGCCTCCTCTGACTGCTGCGGGGACGGGGTAGGCAGTAGGAAGGCGGGGAGGAGTCAGCGGGGGTTCCTGAGGCCAGTGGGTGTGCCCGGGGTGGCACAGGTGAGAACAGCAGAGGCCGCAGGAGATGGTGACGGATCTGCGGGGCTGGGGTGGGAAGAGGCGGCTGGGGAGAGGGTGGGCCCCACGGCCCGAGATGGGCAGGCTGAGGCCAGGTGGGAGCAGGAGGGCGAGGCGGGGGTCAGGGGCCACGTCTGGCTGGAGAGGGGGATGTGGGTGCTGTTGGCACCTAGCGGGTGTTTGGGGTCATCGATGAAGCTGGTGGAGCCTGAATATCAAAGCTGCGATGAGAGGAAGAGAACCAGGAGAGTCTGGGGTCCCGGAGGGAGGTCGAGCCTTCTTCAAGGATGGCAGAGGGGACCGTGGCGGATGCTGCCTCGAGGTCAGCAAGAGGAGGGCGGAGAATGAGCCCTCACACCGGCCTACGCAGGCAGTCCGTGACCCGGACCAGCAGTTTTGGGGTGGGAGAGTGAAACCTGCTTGAACGGGAATGAAGACAAGAGGGAGGGGAGGAAATCGGGGCTGGCGAGCCGAAAGCCTCTACGGAGCATCTGCTGGGTACAGGGCCTGGAGGGGGTGAGAAGTCGGCTCAGGCCAGGTGCGGTGGCTCCAGCGTGAAATCCCAGCACTTTGGGAGGCCAAGGTGGGCGGATCACCTGAGGCCAGGAGTTAAAGACCACCCTGGCCAACGTGCTGAAACCCCGTCTCTACTAAAAATACAAAAATTAGCCGGGAGTGGAGATTGCACTGCACTCCAGCCTTGGGGACAGAGTGTCTCCGCCAAAAAAAAAAAGTCAGCTCAGGGCACGTGTCATTAGGACTACCGTATCCTCCTCAGATGTGCCTCATTCCCAGATGTCAGCCCACAGAGCTCCTCGGGAGTGCAGACAGCAGCCACTGTGCCCTGCTGGGAAGGTGTGCAGAGGCACAGCGCCCACAAGGAGCACACACAGCAGGCATTCTGCTCTGCGGGAAGGGTATACAGCAGGCGTGCACCTTGCAGAAACGCATATACTGCACTCGGCCCTGCAAAGTGTATACAGCAGATACGGCACCTTCAGAAGAGTGCATGCAGCAGTCACAGCATCCTGTAGAGAATGTATCCTGCAGAGAAGTTACACAGAGGACACTGTGTCCTGCAGGGAGCGCAGACAGTTAGCACCGAGTTCTATGCAAAGTGCACCTGCAGCCCTTGTGCCCTGCCAGGAGAGCACATTCGGGCACCGCACCCTGCATGGGGGCTGTACAGCTTGAGGGATTGGCAGGGGTGGGGGTGACGATGTGGAGGGCTGCCTCCCCACCCCCAGTTTTTATTCCCTATTGTCTCCCACCTCTGTCCTCTGGATGTCCCTAGGGGGAAGCTGGGAGCTCAGCCTAAGACACCCAATGTAGGTGGAGGGGGCGGCTGCTGAGGCTCAGAGGCTCCTGGGGTCCCAGTCGGGCAGGGTCCCAGCTCTATACATTCCCCTGCCCTTGCCTGGACCCTGACCCAGGGTCACCCAAGTCCCCCAGCTCAGTTTCAGCCTAGACCCCCTCCTTGAGGCAGCGTCAGGATGAGGGGGGAGACGGAGACCCAGGTCTCGGCAGATGTGGGTCAATTAGGTTCCATTTCCTCCGTGGTCTTACGGCCTTGAGGATTGCCTGAGATCAGGAGTTTGAGACCAGCCCGGCCAATATGGTGAAACCCGTCTCTAGAAAAAAAAAAAAAAGAGAGAGAGAGAAAGGGGCGGGCATGTTGGCTCACGCCTGCAATCCCAACACTTTGGGAAGATCACCTGAGGTAAGGAGTTTGAGAGCAGCCTGGCCAACATGGTGAAATCCCATCTCTACTGAAAATACAAAAATTAGCCAGGCATGGCGGCATGCGCCTGTAATCCCAGCTGCTTGGGAGGCTGAGGCAGGAGAATCGCTTGAATCTGGGAGTTGGAGGTTGCAGTGAGCCGAGATCACACGACTGCGCTCCAGCCTGGGCAACAAGAGTGCAACTCCGTCTCAAAAAAAAAAAAAAAAAAAAAAGCAAATATTGCATATGTACATTTCTTCCACTATACCTCAGTAAAGCTGCTTTGGCAATTCAATTTAATTTAAAAAGAAATGTCCAAAGCAGATCTTATGTCCTCTCGGTGGCCTCCCGTGATCCCTCAGGCTTGGACACGTGGTCCCGGGACACCTCAGCCTCCTGCGTGGACGGGGTGAGGCCGCTCCGCCGCTGCCCCACAGAACCCTGGACCCCTCGGTCCCGGGGGCTGTCCATCTGTCCTTGGGCACCAGTACGGGCCACGCGGAGCTTGGACTCTCCCCGGCTGGAGTCGCCACTCTGTCCCCTCCTTTGTCGCCGCTCACCTGGTCCTCATTGTGAGCCCGCTTCTTGTGCGCGCTCGGAATCGGTTTCCTGCAGGCACCCAGGGCCCGGGGCACTGTGCAGAATTCCTGGAGGAGACCCCTTGCTTTCTCCTCCCTCTGCTCAAGCTCTAGGCCTTTGACACGGCTGTGCCCCCGAGGGGCGCCCTTTCCCCTCCACCTTCAGGTGCTGACAACCACCTATCTGTCACTTTCAGGCCACGTGCTTCCGGGGGACTGGCCTGCTCCCGCCATTATGTATCACGTGACCCAGGCTTGGCCAATCAGATAACTTCACCGCCCAGAGATGGGGATTGGCTGCAGTATGACCATGTGACCCAAGTGGGCCAATGAGAGCCGGCCCTGGGACTTGAACTGGGTCGTTGCAGGAAATGGTGGTTTTCTGTGGCTGGGGTGAGCTCCAGGAATGGTGTGAGTCGAGGTGGGCTGGACTTTCTTGACTACAACAAGAGGTGCGCTGTCTCAAGCAGATGCTGACAGAGAGGGCCAGATTTCTTTCTTTTTTTTTTTTAAAGATGGGATTTCACCATGTTGGTCAGGCTGGTCTTGAACTCCCAACCTCAGGTGATCCCCCCCGCCTTGGCCTCCAAAGTGCTTGGATTACAGGCGTGAGCCACAACACCAGGACTTTTTTTTTCTTTTTACCTTTCTTTTCTTTTTTTTTTCCCTTTCCTTTTCTTTCTTTCTTTTTTTTTTTTTTTTTTTTTTATTAATATTTTTTGTATTTTAACGAATGCAGGAGTGCAGGGGCGCGATCAAAGCAAACCACAACCACAGCCACC
>CAUYQU010050550.1:0-73952 GCA_963574635.1 Cheracebus regulus | reverse complement strand
TGTTGCATTGATCCTTTTACCGTTATGTAATGCCTTTCTTTGTCTCTTTTGATCTTTTTTGGTTTAAAGTCTATTTTATCAGAGACTAGGATTGCAACTCCTGCTTTTTTTTTGCTCTCCATTTGCTTGGTAAATCTTCCTCCATCCCTTTATTTTGAGCCTATGTGTGTCCTTGCATGTGAGATGGATTTCCTGCATACAGCACACCAATGGGTTTTGACTTTTTATCCAGTTTGCCAGTTTGTGTCTTTTGATTCGAACATTTAGCCCATTTACATTTAAGGTTAATATTGTTATGTTTGAATTTGATCCTGCTGTTTTGATGCTAGCTGGTTGTTTTGCTCATTAGTTGATGCAGTTTATTCATTGTGTTGATGCTCTTTATCATTTGGTTCATTTTTGGAGTGGCTGGTACAGGTTGTTCCTTTTTATGTTTAGTGCTTCTTTCAGGAACTCTTATAAGGCAGGCCTAGTAGTGTCAAAATCTCTCAGCAATTGCTTATTTATAAAGGATTTTATTTCTCCTTCTCTTAAGAAGCTTAATTTGGCTGGATATGAAATTCTAGGTTGAAAGTTCTTTTAAGGATGTTGAATATTTCCCCCCACTCTCCTCTGGCTTGTAGGGTTTCTGCTGAGAGATCTTCTGTGAGTCTGATGGGCTTCCCTTTGTGGGTAACCTCACCTTTCTCTCTGGCTGCTCTTAGCATTTTTTCTTTCATTTTAACCCCAGTGAATCTGACAATTATGTGCCTTGGGGTTGTTCTTCTTGAATATCTTTCTGGTGTGCTCTATTTCCTAGACTTGAATATTGACCCATCTTGCTAGGTTGTGGAAGTTCCCCTGGATAATACCCTGAAGAGTGTTTTCCAACTTGGATTCATTCTCTCCGTCACATTCAGGTACACCTATCAAACGCAGATTAGGTCTTTGCACATAATCCCATATTTCTTGGAGGCTTTGTTCATTTATTTTCACTCTTTTTTCTCTAATCTTGTCTTCTTGTTTATTTCATTGAGTTGATCTTCAATCTCTGATATCCTTTCTTCTGCTTGGTTGATTCAGCTGTTGAAACTTGTGTCTGCTTCATGAAGTTCTCATGTTGTGTTTTTCAGCTCCATGAAGTTATTTATATTCTTCTCTAAGCTATTTATCCTTGTTAGCATTTCATCTAACCTTTTTTCAAGGTTCTTAGTTTCTTTGCATTGGGTTGGAACATGTTCTTTTTAGCTCAGAGAAGTTTGTTATTACCCACCTTCTGAAGCCTGTTTCTGTCAATTCATCAGACTCATTCACCATCCAGCTTTGTCCTCTTGCTGCTGAGGAGTTGTGATCTCTTGGAGGAGGAGAGGCATTCTGGTTTTGCGTGTTTTCACCCTTTTTGCACTGGTTTCTTCCCATCTTTGTAGATTTATCTACCTGTGGTCTTTGTAGTTGGTCACTTTTGAATGCGGTCTGAGTGGACATCCTTTTTGTTGATGATGAAGGTATTTCTTTCTGCTTTTTGGTTTTCCTTCTAACAGTCAGGCCCCCCGCTGTAGGACTGCTGTTGGTCCACTCCAGACCCTGCTTGCCTGGGGATCACCTACAGCAGCTGCAGAACAGTAAGGGTTGCTAGCAGTTTCTTCTGTTATCTTTGTCCCTGAAGGATACCCACCAGATGTCAGCCTGAGCTCTCCTTTATGAGGTGTCTTTTTGGTTGTATCGGGGTTGGGGATCTGCTTGAGGAAACTGTCTTTCCCTTATAGGAGCTCAAGTGCTGAGGCATCACCTCCGTTGTTCTGTTCAGAGCTGCTGGGCAGGTACGCTTAAGTCTGCTGCAGCAGAACTCTTAACCACCTTTTTATCCCAGGTGCTCTGTCCCAGGAATGTGGGGCTTTTATTTATTAGTTCCTGTCATTCTGCTGCCTTTTTTCAGAGATGTCCTGCCCAGCGAGGAGGTAGCCTAGTCACAGTCTGCCAGCAGAGGCATTGCTGAGCTGCCATGGGCTCTGCCCAGCTGCCGTGTGAACTTCCTTGCAGTTTTGTTTATAGGGGTATAGTTCGAACTGCCTTGGTAATGGTGGATTGCCTCAGTAATGGTGGACTGCCTCAGTAATGGCAGACTGCCTCGGTAGTGGTGGACTGCCTTGGTAGTGGTGGACTGCCTTGGTAATGGCAGACGCCCTTCCCCTCACAGAGCTGGACCATCCCGGGTCCAGCTCTGCTTGCTGTGGAATTCTCAATCCAGAGCGTTTCAGATTGCTGGTCTTTGTGGGGGTGAGACCACCCGAGCCAGATCACCTGGCTCCCTGTTTCAACCCCTTTTTTTTCAGTTGAACAAGCAACTCTATCTCCCAGTCGTTCCAGTTACCAGTTGAAAAAGTGCCCAATTTGTGTGAGTTTTTGTGCGGAGACCCGCTGCGCCGGCTGAAACAGCCATGCTGGAGGCTCATGGTGCTTTTCCACTCAGGAATCTCCTGGTCTCTGGACAGTAAAAATTTGTTTCGAAATGCAGTGATCACTCACCCTCTGCGTTTTCGCTGGGAACTGCAAGCCAGAGCTGTTCCTATTCGGCCATCTTGGATCCTCCCTCCTTGGTATCTACAATTTTAAGTGGTATCTAATTTTAAGTTTACTCATAATTTTTCTTTGTAACTTAAAATGTTTCTTCAAATTAATTTTTTATGGATAATTTAATAGTTTAAAATATGAATATATATTACCATATTATTAAATCTCTATTTACTTTGATATAGTATTTTAGTATGTAGTTAAAATATATATTTATATATACATATAAATATGTAGAAACATGTCATTGCATGGCATATTTTGCCTGACTGGTGCTGATACATTGCCTAGTGGATGCTCAATAATTATTTATTGAATAACTTAGTTATGTTATATATAATGTATAAATATACACACATACATATCAGCTGTAATGTATGTGGCTTCAGAAATTCATTGACTTAATTTTTGGTATTTGTAAACCTCTTATTCTTCTATAAGTGTTCATCTAAATCAAACTGTTGATATTTTTCCAGAGTCTGAAAAAACCAGTTACCTTTTCAAGTTAAAAAAAAAATTTATTCCAAGCTATTGTAATGTGGAAAAAGCATTGTAGTTATTATTTTTACATCTAAAATGGAGTGATTTTTTAAAATTCTTCTAAATGAGAAGGAATCAAAACTTCTGTAGTCCTAAGTGCTTTCAGACATCTGCAATTCAATGTACATAATTCACATTGACACCAAAGTTTGGCTTCTGTTTTGACTGGAAAAGTCTAATATTATTTTTGTCTGCAAAGGAAATAGTTACATTACATCCAAGTGGGAAGATGTTTGATTGTAACATAATCAAGATGATTTGTGACTAAAAGCATATTGTACAGGAGGAAAACCAGCAGTTCTTAAAAATTTAGACAGTGTTACGGAACTTTTTGTTAGAAAACATCTTAAGACATGTTTATTGTTCAGAAAGAAAAGAACAGACATAATATTCTTTTTATCTATAACTTTTATAGTATATCTGAGATATATATAGACTCTTGTTTAAAACACAACTGCAGTATCATTATTACACCAAAAGGATTAACCGTAATTCTATAATATTGTGAAATATCCAGTTTAATTTTTAAATTTCAGTGCCTCATAATTTCACCTGTTTGTTTTGAATCTGTATCTAAATAAGAATCACACATTAAAGATGATCAAATTGCCTCTTAACCGTATTTTAATTTATAGATTCCTCTTCATCTTTTTTATTTCCCTGGAATTTATTTTTTTAATAAATTAAAAATAAAATAAAGTCCGTTTTCTTGTACAGTTTTCCAGTTTTTTTAATTGCGTATCTATGGTATCATTTAATATGTTCCTCTATTTTCTTTTTTCCATATGTGCACTTTTTTCCATGTATTCAAATATGGATACTTGACCTAGAGACTTAATCAGATTTAGATTTGTTTTTATTACCAAAACTAGTTTATAGATGGTTTTGTGTTCTTTCATCTGGAAGCACATATCAAGCTGCACTTCTTTCTATGTTGTTAGCAAATCTCAATGCCTAGATCTGTTACTATATTAATAATTTCAAAATTGTGATGTTCTAAAGATAACATTCCTTTTATATTTATTAGTTAGAATATTTCTCTAAAGAGAGCTATCTTCTTAGCTATTGTTTGATTACCCAGTGGTAAAGTTTATATAATAAAGAATAGGCCAGGCATGTTGGCTCACACCTGTAATCCCAGGACTTAGGGAGGCCCAGGCAGGAAGACTGCTTGAGGCTAGTAGTTTGAGACCAGCTTGGACAATATTACAGATTTTCGACTCTACAAAAATTTTTTTTAAATAGCTAGGCATGGTGGTGTGTTCATGTGGTCCTAGCTATTCCAGAGGCTAAGACAAGTGTATCACTTAAGCCCAGGAGTTTAAGGCTATAGTAAGCTATGACTTTGGCCTGAGTAATAGAGGAGACCCTGTATTAAGAAAAAAGAGAGAGAGAGAGAGAGAGAGAGAGAGAGAGAGAGAGAGAGAGAGAGTGAGTTACCACTCTCTACAGGATTCTTTTTGCCATTCCTCAAACATACCAAATAATTTTCCACCTTGGGGCCTTTGAACTTACTGTTCCTTCTTCAACCACTCCTTCCAAAGATATGCAAGATTTACTGCTATATCTTCTTAGTCTCTGTATTCAACTATCTTCTCAATTATATCTTTTTTATTTGACATTGCAAAGTATTTCTTTACTCTGTTGGCAATGTGTATTTCTTTGCTCTGTTGGCCTTTAACCTGTTTTTCTTCAACATTTTTCACCTTTATCATTCTATATATTTCATTTACTTATTTCGTTTATTGTCTCTTTTTCCCAAGTAGAAAGTGAACTCCATTTTTTTACCTAGCCTGTTAGATGCTGTATCCCCAACCATCTACAACTGCCTGGCACAGAGTAACTGCTTAATAAATATTGGTTGAAAAAAATGAACTTCACAACAGGGGTTCCTTGAGGGCGAAAAGAATGATAATATTTAAGCAGGGAGGAATTAGTTACATAGTTCTAATATTTTGTTTTTTAAAAATCTGAATTATGAAAGATTAATTTACATTTTATAAATGTTGGTGATGAATACAACAGTTTATGTTATTTCCTGTCTCTTTCTGTATTTCTTTTTTTCCTTTCAGAAACAGGGCCTCTGTTGACCAGGCTTGAATGCCATGGCAAGAGCATAACTCATTGCAGCCTTAAATTTCTGGACTCAAGTAGTCCTCCCACCTTGGCCTCCCTAATGGCTGGGACTATAAGTGAAAGACTTCACACTTGACAAATTTTTTTAATTTTAATTTTAATTTTTCTGAAGGTGTGGTGTCTTGCTTTGTTCCCTGTCTGGTCTTCAACTCCTGTCCTCAAGTGGTTCTCCTACCCCAAATTCCAAAGTACTTGAATTCCAGGCATGTGCCACTGTGCCCAGCCCATTCTGCTTTTTCATTTTTTTATCTTTCTTTGCTTTTCTTTTTTTTTTTCTTTTTTTTTTACTTTATATACTTACCAATGTTTTAATTTTTAATTTTTGTGGGTACATAGTAGGTGTGTATATTTATAAGGTACATGAAATGTTTTGATACAGGCATGCATTAATCATGGGGTATGCATCCCCTCAAGCATTTATCCTTTGTGTTGCAAACAATCCAGTTATATTCTTTTAGCTACTTTTAAATGTACAGTTTTTATTGATGATAGTTAGCCTATTGTGCTGTCAAATAGTAGGTCTTAGTCATTCTTTCTCCCTTTTTATACCTATTAACCATCACCATTTCTCTCCAACCCTCAACTACCCTTCCCTTGCCAGCCTCTGGTAGCCATCTTTCTAACTCTGGTGTCCATGAGTTCAATTGTTTTTATTTTTTAGATCCCACAGATAAGTGAAAACATGTGATGATGTCTTTCTGTGCCTGGATTGTTTCACTTAACATAATGATCTCCAATTCCATCCATGTTATTACAAAAGAGAGGATCTCATTTTTTTATAATTGAATAGTACTCCACTATGTATATGTACCACAATTTCTTTATCCAGTCATCTGTTGATGAACATTTAGAGTGCTTCCAAAGCTTGGCTGTCATGAACAGTGCTGCAGTAAACATGGGGGTACAGATATCTCTTCAGTATACCGATTTCCTTTCTTTTGGGTATATACCTAGCAGTGGGATTGCTGGATCATACGGTAGTTCTATTTTTAGTTTTCTGAGGAACTTCCAAACTTTTCTCCTTAGTGGTTTTACTAATCTACAGTCTCGCCAACAGATGGGTAATTTGCAAATATTTTCTCTCATTCTATGGGTTGTCTCTTCACTTTGTTGAGTGTTTCCTTTGCTGTACAGAAGATTTTTTAACTTCACGTGATTCCATTTGTCCATTTTTGCTTTGGTTGCCTGTACTTGTGGGGTACTGCTCAGGAAATGTTCACCCTTTTCACCCTTTTTTCCACATCCTCACCAGCATTTGTTATCACCTGTCTTTTGGGTAAAAGCCATTTTAACTGGAGTAAGATGGTAATATAATTGTAGTTTTAATTTGCATTTCTCTGATGATCATTGATATTGAACACCTTTCATACACCTGTTTGCCATTTGTATATCATCTTTTGAAAAATGTCTATTCAGAGAGAGAGAGCGAATCCAAGATGGCCAAATAGGAACAGCCCTGGAGTGCAGTTCCCAGTGAGAACAACGCAGAGGGTGAGAGAACATCACATTTCCAAAAGAATTATTACTGCCTACAGACCAGGAGATTCCTGAGCTGAAAAGTGCCATGAGTTCCCAGGATGGCTGTTTCAGCTGGCGCAGCAGGTCTCCACACAAAAACTCACAGAAATCTGTGTGGCCATTTCAACTGGCACCTGGAACACCTGGGAGACAGAGGCGCTCATTCAACTAAAAAAGAGGGGGCTCAAACAGGGAACCAGGTGATCTGGCTCGGTGGGACCCACCCCCACAAAGAGCAGCAATCTGAAAAGCTCTCGATTGAGAGTTTCACAGCAAGTGCAACTGAATCCGGGATGGTTCAGCTCTGTTGGAGGAAGGGCATCCCCGTTACTGAGGCAGTATGCCATTACAGAGGCAGTACGCCTTTACGGAGGCAGTCTGCCATTACCAAGGCAGTCCACCATTACAGAGTCCGCCATTACTGAGAGACTGCCATTACTGAGGCAGTTCTAACTATGCCCCTATAAACAAAACTGCAAGGAAGTTCATACAGCAGCTGGGCAGAGCCCACGGCAGCTCAGCAATGCCTCTGCTGGCAGACTGTGACTAGACTACCTCCTTGCTGGGCAAGGAAGCTCTGAAAAAAGGCAGCAGCACATCAGGGACTTATAAATAAAGCCCCACCTTCCCAGGACAGAGCACCTGGGTAAAAAGACAGTTATGAGTTCTGTTGCAGCAGATTAAATGTACCTGCCCAGCAGCTCTGAACAAAATGGAGTCATGGCTCAGCACTTGAGCTCCTATAAGGGGCAGACTGTCTCCTCCAGCAGCTCCCCAACCCCCATATATCAAGAGTCACCTCTTAAAGGAAAGCTCAGGCTGACTTCTGGCAGGTATCCTTCTGGGATGAAGATAACAGAAGAAGAAACTGGCAGCAACTCTTACTGTTCTGTATCCACGACAGGTGATCCCCAGGCAAGCAGGATCTGGAGTGGACCTCCCACAGTCCTACACCAGAGGGGCCTGACTGTTAGAAGGAAAATTAAGAAACAGAAAGAAATAACTTCATGAACAAAAAGAACATCCACTCAGAGACCCAATCCAAAAGTCACCAACTACAAAGACCACAGGTAGATAAATCCACAAAGATGGGAAGAAACCAGCACAAAAAGTATAGAAGGAAAACTAAGAAACAGAAATAACTTCATCATCAACAAAAAGAATGTCCACTCAGAGACCTAATCCAAAAGTCACCAACTACAAAGACCACAGGTAGATAAATCCACAAAGATGGGAAGAAACAAGCACAAAAAGGATGAAAACACCCAAAATGAGAATGCTTCTCCTCCTCCAAGGGATCACAGCTCATCACCAGCAAAGGAACAAAGCTGGATGGAGAATGAGTCTCATGAATTGACAGAAACAGGCTTCAGAAGGTGGGTAATAACAAACTCTGAGCTAAAAGAACATGCTCTAACCCAATGCAAAGAAACTAAGAAGCTTTAAAAAAGGTTTGACAAAATGCTAATGAGAATAAACAGAAGAATATAAATAATGGAGCTGAAAAATCCAACACAAGAACTTCGCAAAGCATACACAAGTTTCAATAGCTGAATCAACCAAGCAGAAGAAAGCTTATCAGAGATTGAAGATCAACTCAATGAAATATAATGAGAAGGCAAGATTAGAGAAAAAGAGTGAAAATAAAGAAAAGTCTCCAAGAAATATGAGATTATGTGAAAAGACCTAATCTATGTTGTATAGGTGTACCTGAATGTGATGGAGAGAATGAATCGAAGCTGGAAAACAATCCTTAGGATATCCAGGAGAACTTCCCCAACCTAGCAAGGCAGGCCGACATTCAAATCCAGGAAATACAGAGAACACCACAGAGATATTCCTCAAGAAGAGCGACTCCAAGGCACATAATTGTGAGATTCACCAGGGTTGAAATGAAGGGAAAAATGCTAAGGGCAGCCAGAGAGAAAGGTCCAGTTACCCACAAGGGGAAGCCCATCAGACTCACAGCAGATCTCTCAGCAGAAACCCTACAAGCCAGAAGAGAGTGGGGGCCAGTATTCAACATCCTTAAAGAAAAGAACGTTCAACCTAGAATTTCATATCCAGCCAAACTAAGCTTCATAAGAGAAGGAGAAATAAAATCCTTTTTGAACAAGCAATTGCTCAGAGATTTCATCACCACCAGGCCTGCTTTAAAAGAGCTCCTGAAAGAAGCAATAAACATAGAAAGGAACAACCAGTACCAGCCACTCCAAAAATGTACCAAATGGTAAAGAGCATCGCCACAGTGAAGAAACTGTGTCAACTAATGGGCAAAACAAACAGCTAGCATCAAAATGGCAGGATGAAATGCACACATAACAATAGTAACCTTAAATGTAAATGGGCTAAATGCCCCAACCAAAAGACACAGACTGGCAAATTGGATAAAAAGTCAAAAACCGTCATTTTGCTGTATCCAGGAAACCCATCTCACATGCAAGGATACACATAAGCTCAAAATAAAGGGATGGAGGAAGATCTACCAAGCATATGGAGAGCAAAAAAAAGCAGGAGTTGCAATCCTCATCTCTGATAAAATAGACTCTAAACCAACAAAGATCAAAAAAGACCAAGAAGGACATTACATAATGGTAAAAGGATCAATGCAACAAGAACTAATGATTCTAAATATATACGCACCCAATACAGGAACACCGAGATACATAAAGCAAGTTCTTAATGAACTACAAAGAGACTTTGACTCCCACACAATAGTGGGAGGTTTTAACACTCCACTGTCAATATTAGACAGATCAACGAGACAGAAAATTAACAAGGATATCCAGGACTTGAACTCAGACCTGGACCAAGCAAACCTAATAGACATTTACAGAACTCTCCACACCAATTCCACAGAATATGCATTCTTTTCAGCACCACATCACACCTACTCTAAAATTGACCACATAATTGGAAGTAAATCACTCTTCAGAAAATGCAGAAGAATAGAAATCATAAACAGTCTCTCAGACCACAGTGCAATCAAATTAGAACTCAGAATTCAGAAACTAACTCAGAACTGCACAACGTCATGGAAAATGAACAGCTGGCTCTTGAATGTTGACTGGATAAGCAATGAAATGAAGGCAGAAATAAAGATGTTCTTCAAAACCAATGAGAATGAAGACACAACGTACCAGAATCTCTGGGACACATTTAAAGCAGTGTCTAGAGGGAAATAGCAATAAATGCCCACATGAGAAGCAAGGAAAGATCTAAAATCGACACCCTATCATCAAAATTGAAAGAGCTAGAGGAGCAAGATCAAAGAAACTCAAAACCTACCAGAAGACAAGAAATAACCAAGATCAGAGCAAAACTGGAGACTGAGACACAAAAACCCTTCAAAAAATCAATAAATCCAGAAACAGATTTTTTTAAAAGATCAACCAAATAGACACTAGCCAGATGACTAACAAAAAAGAAAAGGGAGAAGAATCAAATAGATGCAATAAAAAACGATAAAGGGGATATCACCACAGATTCCACAGAATTACAAACCACCATTAGAGATCACTACAAACAACTCTATGCACATACACCAGTAAACCTGGAAGAAATGGATAAATTCCTGGACACTTACACCCTCCCAAGCCTAAACCCGGAAGAAGAAGCCAAAACCCTGAACAGACGAGTAACAAGGGCTAAAGTTGAGGCAGCAATCAATAGCCTACCAACCAAAAAAAGCCCAGGTCAAGATGGGTTCACAGCTTAATTCTACCAGACATACAAAGAGGAGCTGGTACCACTCCTTCTGAAACTATTCCAAACAATACAAAAAGAGAGAATCCTCCCTAATTCACTTTATGAGGCCATCATCATCCTGATACCAAAACCCAGCAGAGACTCAACAAGAAAAGAAAACTTCAGGCCAATATCCATGACGAACACAGATGCAAAAATCTTCAATAAAATACTGGCAAACTGACTGCAACAGTACATCAAAAAGCTTATCCACGATAAAGTAGGCTTCATCTCGGGGATGCAAGGCTGGTTCAACATACGCAAGTCTATAAACGTAATTCACCACATAAACAGAACCAAACACAAAAACCACATGATTATATCAATAGATGCAGAAAAGGCCTTTGCTGTTGTCTTTTTAATTTCAGACACCATAGTGCATGTGATATGGTAGCATATTTAAATTTATGTTTCCCTGATCACAAATGATAATGAATATTTTCATGTTGTCAGTTTTGCATGACTGCCTAAGAAAGTACAAAGCAGTTTTCAAAAGTGCTTGTACTATTTCACACTCCCATTAGCAATGGATGAGTTTCACTTGCTTTACATCTTCACCAATGTTTGGATGATTTTGAAGTTCTGCTCTAGTCTTTTGCTCATTTTTTCTATGGTTGCATATCTTTTTATTATCAATTTATACATGATTAAATATGCATTTAGTACAAGTCGCTGTTTGATAAATGAATTACAAATATTTTCTTCCAGCTTATGGCTTGCCAATTTATTTTCTTAAGGTTGGCTTTTGATGAGCTTTCATTTTTAATTTTATTTAAGTTAAATTTATCAATGTTTTCTTCATAGTTATAGCTACTTGTATCTTTTCTTTCAAATCCTGCCTACCTCAAGGCAATAAAGGCATTTTCCTATGGCTTCTTTGATAGCTTTAAAGTTTTAGCTATCTTACTGAGGTCTATAAGCCATCTTGACTCATTTTTCAGTATGATATGAAGGAATGGTCAAGGCTCTTTTTCTGATATCCAGCTATTCCAGCACTGCTGGCTGAAAATACTTTTCTTTTTCAAATAGGCTAATTTTGTACCTTGATTAAAAAAATGGTCAGGGTAGGTGGTTTACATATGTAATCCCAGCACTTTTGGAGGCCGGGTTGGGGGGATTCACTTGAGGCCTGGACTTCAAGACCAGCCTAGGCAACATGGCAAAACCCCGTCTCTATTAAAAATACAAAAATCAGCTGGGCATAGTGGCCCATACCTATAGTCCCAGCTATTCAGGGGGCTGAGGCAGAAGAATCGCTTGAATCCAGGAGTTAGAGGTTGCACTAAGCCAAGATCACACTACTGCATTCCAACCTGTATGACAGAGCAAGATTTTGTCTCAAAAAAAAAAAAAAAAAATTAAGCCACTGTCACATGCAAAAAGACTGAAGCTGGATTCCTTTCGTAAACCATACAACAAATAAAGTAGGTCATACAACTAAATGAAAAGATAGATAAACTATAAAAATATTAGAAAAAAAACAGGAGTAAATCTTAATGACCATGAGTTAGACAAAGCCTTCTTATCCTTCGAGTGACCAAATAAAAAATAAATTGAATTTCATCAAAATAAACTTTTGTGCTCCATATGATACCATTAAGAAAGTCAAAAGACAAATTACAGAATGGGAGAAAATTTTGCAAATGATATATCTGATTTAAAAAGCTTGTATCTAGAATATATAAAGAACTCTTACAACTCAATAAGCAAAAGAAAAATAACACAATTTTAAAATGAGCAAAGAATGACAATAGGCATTTATTTAAAGAATATATATAAGGCTTGGTGCAGTGGCTCACACTTGTAATCCCAGCACTTTGGGAGGCTAAGGCAGGTGGATCACAAGGTCAGGAGTTTGAGACCAGCCTGGCCAACATAGTGAAACCCTGTCTCTACTAAAAATACAAAAAATTAGCCAGGCATGGTGGTGGGCACCTGTAATCCTAGCTACTTGGGAGGCTGAGGCAGGAGAATCAATTGAACACAGGAGGTGGAGGTTGCAGTGAGCTGAGATCATGCCACTGTACGCCAGCCTGAGCAACAGAGTGAGACGCTGTCTCAAAATAAATAAATAATAAAATTACAAGGCATATGAAAAGTATGAAAAGACAAAAAACAAAAAACACAACTGAAGAGACAGAGCAAGTATCAGAACCAGACTCAGAAATGGCAGGGATAATGGATTTATCAGACCAGAAATTTAAAACAACTATAATTAATATGTTAAGGGTGCTAATAGATAAAGTAGACATCAGGCCAGACCGATGAGCAATATAACCAGGGAGATAGGAATTCTAAGAAAGAATGAGAAAGAAATTCCAAAGATCAAAAACACTATAACAGAGATAAAGAATGCCTTTTTTGGGCTTATGAGTAGATGAGACACAGCTGGACAAGAAACTCAGGAGAGACAAAGAAGGACATTCTATAATGATAAAAGAGAATGATAACATGAAAGTTTCACACTTCCAGGTTTCAACATTACAAAGCTGCAATAATTAAGACAGTGTGCAATTGGTATAAAGACAGACATATAGACCAATAAAACAGAATAGAGGGGTCTAGATGTAAACCCTTGCGGATATGGTCTAGTGATTCTTGATAAAGGTACTAAGATCATTTAATGAGGAAAGGATAGTCTTTTCAATAAATAGTTCAGAAACAACTGAATATCCACATGCAAAAAAATGAATTTGGACCCTTACTTTATACCATATACAAATATTAGCTCAAAATGGATCGAAGACCTAAACGTAAGAGCTAATAACTCTGAAACTCTTAGAAGAAAATATATGGAAACAATTTCATAACACTGCATTTGTCAGTGATTTCTTGAATATGACACTGAAAGTGCAGACAGCTAAAGATAAAATTGAACTATATAAAAATTAAAACTTGTGCACAAAAGGATACAGCCAAGAGAGTGAGAAGACAATCCATGGAATGGGAGAAAATATTTGTAAATCGTGTATCAAATAAGGAGTTTATATCCAGAATATATAAAGAACTCTATAACAACAACAAGCCCAGGTTAAAACTGGGCAAAAAACTTGAATAGAAAATATTTCTCCAATGAAGATATATAAATTGCAGCATTATTCACAATGGCCAAAATTAGAAGCAACCAAAATGTCTATTAGCAGATGAATTGACAAACAAAATGTGGTATATACAGATAATAGAATATTACTCACCCTAAAAAAGAAAGGAAATTCTGATATACACTACAACATAAATCAATATTGAGAACATCATTCTATGTGAAATAAGCCAGTCACAAAAGGACAAACACTGTATGATTCCACTTATATGAGGTACCTAGAATTCTCAACTTCGTAGACAAAAATAGTAAAATGGCCATTGTCAGGGGCCAGGAGGAGAGTAGAATGAGGAGTTATTGTTTAATGGGTGCAGAATTTAAGTCTTGCAAGATGAAACAGTTTTGGATATGGATGGATGGTGATGTGAACACTACTGAACTGTATATGTAAAAATAGTAAAGACAGTATATTTTATGTTATGTATATTTACCACAATTTTTAAAAAGAGAAAAAATTAAAAACCACAAGGTACTACCTCACATCCATTAGGATGGCTATAATAAAACGCATGATAGTAACAGGTGTTAGCAAGAATGTATATAAATTAGGCCCCTCATAAATTGTTGATGGAAATGTAAAATGGTAAAGGTACTTTGGAAAACAGTTTGGTAGTTCATGAAAATATTAAATATAGAGTTACCACATGATCTAGCAATTCCACTTCAAGATATATACTCAAGAGAAATGCTCTTCTAAAAAGCTATACATTAATGTTCATAGCAGCCTAATAGTCACAAAACGGAAACAACTCAAATGTCCATCAGCTGATAAATGAATAAACAAAATATGGCATATTCAAAAAATTATTTGGCAATTTAAAAATGATTAATTTTGCAATAAAAGTACGAATACATACTACCACTAATACATATTACCAGATGGAGAAATGTTGAAAAAAAATTATATTAAATGGGCCGGGAGCAGTGGCTCATGCCTGTAATCCCTGCACTTTGTGATGCCGAGGCAGGCACATCACGAGGTCAGGAGTTAGAGATCAGCCTGATCAACATGGTGAAACCCTGTCTCTACTAAAAATACAAAAATTAGCTGGGCATCAGTAGGCTGAGGCAGAAGAATTGCTTGAAACCGGTAAGTGGGGGTTGCAGTGAGCCGAGATCACTCCATGCACTCCAGCCTGGGCAAGAGGATTAGACTGTCTCAAAATTAAAAAAAAAAAAAAGATACAAAGTGAAAAAAGCCTGTCACAAAAGACCACATACTCTATGATTACATATATGTAAAATCCAGAATAGATAAATATACAGACAGATAGATTATTGGTTGCTTAGGGCTAGTGGGAATAAATTTGGGGAAAATAAATGGATTACTGGGTAAAGGAGTTCTTTCAAGGTTGATTAAAATGTTCTAAAATTGTAGTGGTGACTACACAACTCTGAATATACTGAAAAACATTATATTGTACACTTTAAGTGTATGAATGGTAAATCAATCTCAATAAAGCTATTAACAATGTAAAAAACAATTATATATGAGTGAATCCATTTTTACTCACGATACAGTTCCATTGATTTGTGTATAGATAAGCTACACAAATCACAAAGTGATTTGACCATCACTTATAGGTTTAGGGTCTTAAAATCAGGTAGCGTAAGTCTTCCAATTTCATTATTTTTAAGATTGCCTGAACAGTTGAGGTCTCATATTTCCATAAAATTTAAATTTTGAATTGTCAATATTTTTATTTCAAATGTATCTTAACCTAGATGAATAAATTCTCTGGAAACAATTTACCAAAACTTGCACAAGAAACAGAAAATCTAAATAGATTTAGAAAATTTATTTACAACAAATTTGTCCATTTCATCTGAGTTACCAAATGCATTAGCATGAAGCTGTATATATTATTCAGTTATCTTTTTTCTAAATTTCCCTTTTTACTTTACATTGGCCCTTGAATTATTTAAAAGGTGCTGCATAATTTCCTATTCTAAATACCTTTTCCAGTTAATTTCTCATTCAGCTACCTTGTAGACAGAATATATATGCCTATAAATTTAATCTTCAAATTTATTGTCACCTATTTTAAAGTCCAGTATATATTCTTATCTTTTTTATTGTTACATGTGAACTTGAGAAGAATCTATTTCTATAGTTGTCAATAGGTGATTGCAAAGT
The DNA here is from genome assembly GCA_963574635.1 of Cheracebus regulus. Lineage (NCBI taxonomy): Eukaryota > Metazoa > Chordata > Mammalia > Primates > Pitheciidae > Cheracebus > Cheracebus regulus. Next base: position 58,224 of record CAUYQU010050550.1, on the reverse strand, counting down.
CAAGCCTTCTATAATAGTAATGAATTTTGTTCAAATAGTCTGTCAATTACAGAAAGAACAGCAGTGATACCTACAATTATGATTGCTAAATAGTGTATTTCTTCCCTTAGTTCTCTCAGTTTCTTCTCCTTGTACTTTGAAGATCTGCTATTATGTATATAAACATTTAGGATTGCTATGTATTTCTGATATGTCTCTCTTTATTGCTGGTAATACTCCTTGCCTTTAAGCCTACTTAGTCTGATATTAATATAGCCATAGCAACTTTCTTATGTTTATAGCTTACATATTACATATTTCCACATTTTACTTTCAACTTATCTGTGTCTCGTCTCAAGCGTCTTTCTTACAGACAGTATATATAATTGGGCCCTGACTTTTCACTACCTTTAATATGTCACAGTATCTGTCTTTAATTGGAGTATAGCCGGTTTTTGAACAACACAAATTTGAATGATTAAACCTAATTATACACAGATTTTTTTCAATATGTATATCAGAAAAATTATTGAAAATCTGTGACAATTTGAAAAAACTCAGATGAACTGTGTAATGTAAAAATATCAAAAAAGTTAAGAAAAAGTTAGGTATATCATGAATGCATTAAAAATGTGCATAGTATTCTATTCATATAATTTACTACCATAAAATGTATGCAAATTTATTGGAAAAAGTTAAAATTTATCAAACTATACACACATGAACACAGATTGTACATGGAACCATTTGTCATCAAGATAATGTAAACAAATATAAAGATTTATTAATGGCAAAAACCACAACTACTTTTGCACTGACGTAATAGTATTAAAACATAGCTGCATAAAATTATCTGTAGCAATACTGTACTACTATAATAATTTCATAACCACCTGCTATTGCTACTGCAGTGAGCTAAAGTATTACAAGTATCTCCTTAAAACACCCTGGGATGCTAATGCAGTTCATCTCTCCAGTAAACTGTATATCACAGCAAAAGTGATCTCTTGCAGTTCTCACGTATTTTTCATCGATTGCAAGACTGTAAATCTCCAATAATACCATGGGACCATACAAAGTGCCACTGGTGATGCTGATAGTACTCCAAAGAAGCAGAGAAAAGTCATGACATTACCAAAAGAAGTTGAATTGCCTGATATGTACAGTAGATTGTTAAATAAAATTGCTGTTGCCTGCTATTTCAGACAATTCATCCTATAAACAAATGATGTAAACTTATGGTACTGATAAATATAGTTCAATGTTGTAAATGTATTTTCTCTTCCTTATAATATTCTTCATAATATTTTCTTTTCTCTAGCTTACTTTAAGAATACAGCATATAGTATAGTTTGAGGTGACGTAGCATGATGCCTACAGCTTTGTTCTTTTTGCTTAGCATTGTTTTGGCTATGTGGGCTCTCTTTTGGTTCCATATGAAGTTTAAGGTGTTTTTTTCCAGTTCTGTGAAGGTCAAGGGTAGCTTGATGGGGATAGCATTGAATCTATAAATTACTCTGAGCAGTATGGCCATTTTCATGATATTGATTCTTCCTAACTATGAGCATGGAATGTTTTTCCATCTGTTTGTGTCCTCTCTTATTTCCTTGAGCAGTGGTCTGTAGTTCTCCTTGAAGAGGTCTTTCATGTCCTTTGTAGTTGTATTCCTAGGTATTTTATTCTCTACGTACCAATTGTTCACTCATGAATGGAAATTCACTCAGGAATGGGAGCTCACTCATGATTTGGCTCTCTGTCTGTTATTGGTGTATATGAATGCTTGTGATTTTTGCACATTGATTTTGTATCCAGAGACTTTGCTGAAGTTGCTTATCAGTTTAAGGAGGTTTTGGGTTGAGACAATGGGGTCTTCTAAATAAATACAATCATGTCATCTGCAAATAGAGACAATTTGATTTCCTCTTTTCCTAATTGAATACCCTTTATTTCCTTTTCTTGCCCAATTGCTCTGGCTAGAATTTCCAATACTATGTTGAATAGGAACGGTGAGAGACGGCATCCTTGTCTAGTGCCAGTTTTCAATGAGAATGCTTCCAGTTTTTGCCCATTCTGTATAATATTGGCTGTCGGTTTGACTTAGATAGCTTTTATCATTTTGAGATATGTTTCATCGATACCTAGTTTGTTGAGAGTTTTTAACATAAAGAGCTGTTGAATTTTGTCGAAGGCCTTCTCTGCATCTATTGAGATAATCATGTGGTTTGTATCTTTGGTTCTGTTTATGTGATGGATTACATTTGTAGATTTGCATATGTTAAACCAGCCTTGCATCCCTGGGATGAAGCCTACTTGATCATGATGGATAGTCTTTTTGATGTGTTGTTGCATTCTGTTTACCCATATTTTATTGAAGATTTTTGCATCGATATTCATCATGAATATTGGCCTGAAATTTCCTTTTTTAGTTGTGTCTCTGTCAGGTTTTGGTATCAGGGTGATGTTGGTCTCATAAAATGAGTCAGAGTGTATTCCCTCTTTTTGTATTGTTTCGAATAGTTTCAGAAGGCTAAAAATAGCATGGTACTGGTACCAAAACAGAGATATAGACCAATGGAACAGAAGAGAGGCCTTGGAAGTAACGCCACACACTTACAACCATCTGATCTTTGACAAGCCTGACAAAAACAAACAATGGGGAAAGGATTCCCTGTTTCATAAATGGTGTTGGGAAAACTGGCTAACCATGTGCAGAAAGCTGAAATTGGACCCATTACTTACACCTTATACAAAAATTAACTCCAGATGGATTAAAGATTTAAACATAAGACCTCACACAACAGACACTCTACAAGAAAACCTAGGCAATACCATCCAGGACATAGGCATATGCAAGGACTTCATGACTAAAACAACAAAAGCAATGGCAACAAAAGCCAAAATAGACAAATGGGATCTAATTAAACTTATGAGTTTCTGCACAGCAAAAGAAACAATCATTACAGTGAACTGGCAACCAACAGAATGGGAAAAAATTTTTGCAAGCTATCTATCTGACAAAGGGTTAATATCAGAATCTACCAAGAACTAAAACGAATTTATAAGAAAAAAGTGAACAACCCCATCAAAAAGTGGGCGAAGGATATTAACACGCACTTTTCAAAAGAAGACATTTATGTGGCCAACAAACATGATAAAATGCGCATCATCACCAGTCATTAGAGAAATGCAAATCAAAACCACATTAAGATACCATCTCACACCAGTTAGAATGGTGATCATTAAAAAATCAGGAGACAACAGATGCTGGAGAGGATGTGGAGAAATAGGAACACTTTTACACTGTTGGTGGGAATGTAAATTAAACCATTGTGGAAGACAGTGTGGCGATTCTTCAATGATCTAGAGCTAGAAATGCCATTTGTTACAGTAATATCAGCAATCTGGGTACATACCCAAAGAATTATAAGTCATTATATTATAAAGACTCATGCATAGCTATGTTTATTGCAGCACTGTTTACAATAGCAAAGACTTGGAACCAACCCAAATGCCCATCAAGGACAGACTGGATACAGAAAATGTGGTACATATACACCATGGAATACTATACAGCAATAAAAAAGGATGAGTTCATGTCCTTTCAGGGACATGGATGAATCTGGAAACCATCATTCTCAGCAAACTGACACAAGAACAGAAAACCAAACACAGCATGTTCTCACTCCTAAGTGGGTGTTGAATAATGAGAACACATGGACACAGGGAGGGGAACATCACACACTGGGGTTTGTCGGTGGATGTGCAGCTGGGGAGCAATAGTGGGAGTGGGGAGGTTGGGAAGGGATAGCATTAGGAGAAATACCTAATGTAGGTGAAGGGGAGATGGAGAAAGCAAACCACCATGGCATGTGTATACCTATATAACAATCCTGCAAGATCTGCACATGTACCCCAGTTCTTAAAGTATAATAAAATTTAAAAAATATAAGCAAAGAATACAGTATATGATACTGTATTATTTTAACAGTATAACATAGAAAAGATGTGTTAGCCAACTATGTGTTGTTAAAGGTAAGACTTCTAGTTAACAGTAGGCTATTAGTAGTTAGGTTTTGGGGGAGTCAAAAATTATAGGCAGTTTGATTCAACATCATCAAGTGAGATTAATCCCAGGAATGCAAGGATGGTTCCACATACACAAATCAGTAAATGTGATATATTGCATCAACAGAATGAAGGACAAAATAATAGAATCATTTCAATAGATGTCAAAAAAAGCATTTGATAAAATTCAACATGCCTCCTTGATAAAAACTATCAACAAACTGGGTATGGAATGAACATATCTCAACATGACAGAGGCTATAAATGACAAACCTACAGCTAGTATCATATAGAACAGGAAAAAAGTGTGTGTGCATGTGTGTCTGTGTGTGTGTGTGTGTGTGTCTGTGTGTGTGTGTGTGTGTGTGTGTGTTTTGAGAGGAGTCTAGCTTTGTCACCCAGGCTGGAGTACAGTGGCATGATCTTGGCTCACTGCAACCTATGCCTCCCAGGTCCAAGCAATTCTTCTGCCTCAGCCCCCCGAGTAGCTGGGATTACAGGCTCCTGCCACCATGCCCAGTTAATTTTTGTATTTTTAGTAGAGACGGAGTTTCACCATCCTGGCCAGGCTGGTCTTGAACTCCTGACCTCGTGATCCACCTGTCTTGGCCTCCCAAAGTACTGGGATTACAGGTGTGAGCCACTGTACCTGGTCTAAAAGTGCTTTCCATAAGATCTGGAACAAGACAAAGACACTCACTTTCGCCACTTTTATTCAGCATATTACTGAAAATCCTGGACAGAGCAATTTGACAAGAGAAAGACATAAAGGGCATTCAAACTGGAAAGGAAGAATTGAAATGATCCTTTTATGCAAATGGCATGATATTATATTTAGGGAAACCTAAAGATTCCACACACACACACACACACACACAAACTATTGGAACTGATAAATGAATTCAGTAAAGTTGCAGAATATAAAATCAACATAAACAATTGGTAGCATTTCTATATGGCAACAGTGAACAACTGAAAAAACAACAACAAGAAAGTAATCCCATTGACAACAGATAAAAATAAAGTAAAATACCTAGTAATAAACTTAACCAAAGAAGTAAAAAATGTCTATAATGAACACTATAAAATATTGATGGAAGAAACTGAAGAGGAAGACACACACACACAAACACACAAACTGGAAAGATTCCATGTTCATGGACTGAAAGAATCAATATTGTTAAAATGTCCATACTACTCAAAGCAACCTATAGACTCAATGTAATCCCTATCAAAACACCAATGTCATTCTTCACAGATACATTTAAAAAATCCTAAAATTTATGTGGAGTCACAAGATTCCAAGAATAGTCAAAGCAATCTTGAAAAAAACAATAAAGCTTCAGACATGATATGACCTGACTTCAAATTATGCTACAAAGCTATAGTAATCAAAACAGCATGGTAACTGGCATAAAAACAGACACATATGGGATCACAGGATAGACTAAAAAAACAAAACAAAACCAGACACATACACCAATGGAACAAAATAGGAAACCCAGAAATAAGTCCATACATTTACAGCCAACTCATTGTTGACACAAGTAACTAAAAAAGATAAAAATACAATATATCCCAGATGTCTGCTCCATTTTAGCCCTTTAAATACAACAAATACTACAGTGAATACAAAAGTCAACAAAACCAATCTACCACTTCTCTGTTTAACCCATTCCTCGCTGATCTCTCCTCCTGGCATCCTAATTTTCTGGCTGTATACTCTGTATATTGCAGTGGTAAAGAAGAAAAGGGTAGAATGGTAAGTCTGAGGAATTAATCTAAACAGGTCGCAAAAAAAATGACGAGGACACAAAACACAAGCTACACAGTCCCTTAATTTTAGAAGTATCTGATGTTCTGAGAACAGCTCTTTTATCACACCCACAGCTTCTCAAGATCTCAATCTGCTGGGATAGCCATCGGGTTTAAGAAGAGAAAACGGCAATCCAAACATAAAGCCTATTATATTCTCACATTTATGAACTGTTAATTATATTGAGGATTGTTAATTATATGGAATCATAACTATACTTAATACATTAAAGTTAAATTGGAATTATGTTTGTAAAAAATTTAAGAACACTATGTTGATATTTTCCTAACTTCTAGGTGTTTAGGATATTACCTAAAACCTCTTTGGAGATTAAATGGATTTGAGATTACCATTATAGTACCCGAATTAAAAGTTACAATTCACTAACAACACTTTATCTTAAAATTCAATAATAAAAGTAAAAATTCTAGAACCATTCTGGATTTATTGTTTTGATAAGAATTATGGCCAGGCATGGTGGCTCAAGTCTGTAATCCCAGCACTTTGGGAGGCTAAAGCGGGTGGATCACCTGAGGTCAGGAGTTCCAGACCAGCCTGACCAATATGGTGAAACCCTGTCTCTACTAAAAATACAAAAATTAGCCGGGCATGGTGGTGGACCCTATAGTCCTAGCTACTCAGGAAGCTGAGACAGGAGAATTGCTTGAACCCAGGAGGTGCAGGTTGCAGCGAGCTGAGATCGCGCAATTGCACTCCACCCTGGGCAACAAAAGCGAGATTCATCTCAAAAAAAAAGAAAGAAAGAAAGAAAGAAAAAAAGAATTATACCAGAAAAGTACTGTATTTCTATAGTTTAATATGAATAACCAGAATGCAATTAAATCTAGAACAGTATTTTATTACTAAAATGACTAAAATAACTGATTTGGCTTATTCATTTTTTATAATCTCTTCAGTGTTGCAAGGGTATTTATTTCTAAGATGATGATTTTACTTCTCTGGCTAATACAACTACTAGGATGTGGTATTTTGATCCTTTTTGTACAGTTATAACCTTGTAATGCTGAACTCTGCAGTTAGCTAATGGTCAGGAAAACAAAATTCAGTAAATAATACCATTGTAATGAGTTGGTTCTTAAGTAAACTTCAATGGATTTTCTCAAAATCCATAAATAAACAACAGTATAACCTAAATGTTAAGTTGGCAGTTATTACATAAAAGGACAGAGATGTTTAAAACAAAAAGCAGAGTTCAGGAAATAGTGTTAGTGTTTACTGGATGACAGCCACAGTTTAATAGTTTATTAAGCTCCTTTTCAGTTATTATATTCCTGGAATCACAGGTGCTTCCTCTTGGTTTGTAAACTTTATTTGCCATTATAAATGTCGTAATCTTAACAGAGCTGTCAATTACTTAAGTGCTCATTCTTAATTTTCTTGTATAATGTGTGTTGCCCAAACATTGTTAAATCCTAACAGAAGCAATTAACTTCTAACATAACAACAAGACTAAAACTAAAAGTTTGTATGACAAATCAAAGTATCGACAAGTTGAATATTATATAAAAGGTCATTCTCCTTGAGATTTCAGACTCAAATTATTTCTGAACATATAAGTATGATAACTAGTGTTCTCTACAGGAGGCAAGTAAATATTTGTGTACTGATTAACCAGCTACTGTAGCAAAAGCTCTGGAGACCTCAGACAGTTCTCAAGACACTTTCTAGTTTTTAATGAAGTCAATCATTTACTTGCATTCTCTCTCTCTCTCTTTTTTTTTTTAATGTTCTTAAAGTTGTTTTATGGATATGTATATGTAAGGCCAGGAACATCATTCAAACCACTGAGTGGTGATTAACTTAAGAGAAATCTCAGTGAAAACAGTCAGTCTATCATTCAACTCCCTAAAGTCAACTAGTATTTTAAAGCTACACTTATTCTATGACTTAGCTCTTTCCCTTCCTACCCTCTTTGTACTTTCATCATCTCTGGCCTTTGGAAGTAATTTTTTACTGTCAAGATCATTCTATATGTTCTTAAGCCTAATCCCTTTATTTCCTCAGCTCAATACAAAACTGCCTCACTTTCAGTGATACTTCTCTCTGAAACTTTTGTAGCTGAGCACTATTACTTCAGATGCAGGAAGAAAGAACTTGGATTTTCCTGGTCTCCAACTACCATTTCCAGTCCACTAATCCTTCATTAAATAACGCTTTCATTTTTGAAGTTTCTGCCATCTCATTTAGAGCAGTGCTCCTCAAAGTGTGATCCGGGGACAAGCCCTACTCCAAAACTGTCTGTTACTGACATGAAACTAGTATTAGAATTCAGAGTAAGCAATCAAACATTTTATGGGAATCTGACAGAGAAATTTTATGACTGTTAAACCCAATAATTTTAAACTGTATGTTTCAATTTTGTATATCTATTGAATTTTGTATATCTATTTTTTACATTTCATTTTTTGGCAATTCGTTTTTATTCTATGTTACAAAAGCAGTAACACATAATAAAACGTGGAAAAAGCTTTGAAAAAACTTTTAAAAAATGGTACTTAACCACAGCTAGTTTGAGAAGCACTGATTTTGATGACTAGCTTCTCATCTGTGACACTGTGAACCACTGACCACCAAGGTTACTTTCTCGTATTTTAATAGAAAATTTTCTGGGCCAGGCACAGTTGCTCATGCCAGCACTTTGAGAGGCCGAGGCAGGTAGATCACCTGAGATCAGGAGTTCAAGACCAGCCTAGCCAACACGGTGAAATCCTATCTCTACTAAAAATATAAAAAAATTAGCTGGGCATGGTGGCAGGCACCTGTAATCCCAACTACTCAGGAGGCTGGAGCAGGAGAATAGCTTGAACCTGGGAGACAGAGGTTGCAGTGAGCCAAGATTGCATCATTACACTCCAGGCTGGGCAACAAGAGCAAAACTCTGTCTCAAAAAAAAAAAAAAAAAAGAAAGAAAGAAAATTTTCTGCAAAAATTTAAGACAAAATTAACAGTCACAAAAACAACACTCTATCCTCACATTTAACCCATTTATTTTTCTAACAAATTAACCTTCAAATAATGTTCACAATCAGTACCATATCTTGCTCTTAGGTCTCTTTAATCCTTAATTGTGAAATTGTTGCTCTTGGATCACAGCCTTCTATTCTTCTACCTTCTTATTAAAAATACTCTTTAACAAGAGCAATATATTAGTTTCTTTTAAAAAGGATTATTTTTTTTGTCTGTGCTAGACCATCTGGTTCACTATTTCGGTAACACTGTCCTAAAGCACCTTTAGATTCCTTACACCAGAGACCTTGCCAACGTCAACCCAAGATAAACCCATTATAATAGAAGATAAACATATATTTTCTCCCCTTTCACTGTCATCTAAAGACTGCTTGAATTGGCCAGGCACAATGGCTCACACCTGTAATCCTGGCACTTTGGAAGGCTGAGGCAGGAGAGTCACTTAAGCCCAGTTGGAGACCAGATTAGGCAACATAAGTAGACTTCGTCTCTACAAAAAAATTTAAAAAGTAGCTGCGTGTGGTGGCATGCATGTAGTCCTAGCTACTTGGGAAGCTGAGGCAAGAGGATCCCTTGAGCCCAGGAGGTTAAGGCTGCAGTGGGCCATGACTGCTCCACGGCACTAAAGCCTGAACAACAGAGTGAGAACCTGTCTCAAAAAAAAAAAAAGGAATTTTATTATTCCCGACCTCATGTGGGATACTGCATGCTAAATGCTAATCTGTTTCGTTTTCTTACCTGGATTTTTTCCACACACTACAGTTTTACTAACCTCAAGACCCTAAATCCAACCTTCTATCTCCTAAGCTCAACAAACAAAGTATATATAAAATAAGAAATAAGGGATTAAGGCTGGGCAAGGTGGCTCACGCCTGTAATTCCAGCACTTTGGGAGGCCAAAGGAGGAGGATCACCTGAGATCGAGAGTTCAAGATCATCTTGATCAACATAGAGAAACCCTGTCTCTACTAAAAATTCAAAATTAGTCGGGCATGGTGGCACATGCCTGTAATCCCAGCTACCTGAGAGGCTGAGGCAAGAGAACTGTTTGAATCTGGGAGGCAGAGGTTGCAGTGAGCTGAGATCATGCCATTGTACTCCATCCTGGGCCACAAGACCGAAACTCTGTCAAGAAAGAAAGGAAAGAAAGGAGAGGAAGGGAAATGGAAAGGGAAAGGGAGGAAGGGAGAAAGGGAGGAAGGGAGAAAGGGAGAAAGGGAGAAAAGGAGGAAGGGAGGAAGGGAGGAAGGAAGGGAAGGATTAAACATAAACTTCTCTAACCTTATCTCTCTTCATTTCTAAATATAGCCATATATTCATTGGTTATTACTCTTGTACTTGACTGAGTTCATTTCTCCCTGCCTTCTCTAAGTTGTTGCCAAATCAAGAATTGGCTCTAGCTACACTCATATATTTTTTCATTTTCTCCTTTTCCTTAGAATTAGTCCTTTATCTTAATTACCAAGATTATCTTGAAGATACTTTATATTTCAAGGTAAAGCATTCACATGTGAACACTGAGTATTTGTGTTTCACATGAATGCTCACCAAAAGGTAACCATAGCAGAGGAGGGCTTTAATAATCAAATGGACAGTATGATCCATTTTGTGGATACCAGTCAGCCTATTTCTCCAGACATTCCTGTCACTCCTCAATGAGCTCATGAACACTGTAAACATGATGGCAGGCATGGAAGTTCTGCAGGGGCTCGGCAACATGGATTTCCAATCACCAATGTTGACCTGGATACAGCCCCTCCTAAGTCCCCAGTCTGCCAGCAGTAGAGATCAGCACTGAGCTCCCAACATAGCACCATTCCCTGGGCAATCTATCAGGGCAATAATGGCAGGGTGATTACACTGGACCATTTCCATTACAGAAGGGACTGTGCTCTCTTCTTATTGCAACAGACACTTCCTCTGGATATGGATCTGCCTTCCCTGCATACAATGCTTCTGTAAAAAAAAAAATTAAAAAAAAAAACTGTCTGTGAACTTACAGAATGCCTTTATCTTCCACCATGGTATCCCACAGAACATTGCTTCTGATTCAAGAACTCACTTCACGGTGGATACATGAGCAATGAGCCCGTGGTTAAGGAATTCATTAGTCTTATCATGTTCCCCATCATCCTGAAGGAGTTAGCTTGACAGAATGGCAAAATGGTCTTTTGGAGACTCGGTTACAGCGCCAGCTAAGTGGCAGTACCTTACAGGGCTGAATAAGATTCTCCAAAATAATCTATGTACTCTGTATCAGAGTCTATTACACAGTGCTTTTTTACCCATAGCCAGGATTCATGGGTTCAATAATTAAGGGATAAAAATAGTTGAATAACTCCATTCACTTTTATCCCTAGTGATCCACTAGCAAAATATTTGCTTCCTATCTCTGCAAATTAAGATTCTGTTAATTCAAGCATGTTAGTTTCAAATGGAGAAAATCTTTTGTGGTAGGATATAATATAAATACCACTTATCTGGAAGCTGAAATTACAACATGGAATTCCTCATGCCTTTGAATCAACAGTTGAGAAAGGAGGTCATTATACTGCCTGGGATCACAGATCTTCACTATCAAGAGGAAACTGGGTTGCCACTATCCACTGGGGGTAAGGAAGAACATATGTGGAATACAGGCGATCCCCTAGGACATCTCTTATATTCATATTATATATCTATTCATATCTAGTGAAAATATCATTTTAAAATGAGAGTAAAATGAAGACATTCATATAAATGACAACTGGATTCAACGACAGCAGATACAGTATTAGAAAAAAGAGACTAAGGATAAAAGGAGAAGAAAGAAAAACAAGGAAAAGGAAGAGGAGGAGAAAAAGGAAAACAGCAAGTAAGAAATGAAAGGAAAGGAGAGAGAAAGAGAAGGAGGAAGAAAGAAAAGAAATAAAATGCTAAAAGATAGTTATTTACATTAAGGAAAATAACAAAATTGAAATTTATTCCTACAGGAAGAAATAAAGTGAATTTAAAATAAACGTGTAGATAAAAGAGTATATTTTTCCTTCTCAGAATTTCTTTGAAAGCAATTTTTTATTTGAGGCAAAATGGATATAAAATACATGTCAACATATCAAAAAGATGAGGGCAAATGGAATTTTGCTGCTTAGGGAGTCTTACAATTTAAACCATGTAGTGCATTATTAATTTGAAGCAGATTGTGGTAAGTGAAATAAATAGATATATCATGGATTGAAAAACTAAAAATTATTAAGATGTCAGTTTCCCTCTGTTCTGGTGATCTACAGATTCAACACAATGCCAATCATAACCCCATCAAGTGTTTTGTAGAAATTAAAAATCTGACTTTCATAGTAAAATGCAAAGAACCTAGAATAACCAAAACAACCTTCTAAAAAACAACAAGTTGGAAGACTTTCAACGCTTGTCTTAGAAATTTACAGTAATTAATGCAGTGTGACATTGGCATAAAGATAGACAAATAGATCATTAGAACAGAAAAGCACATCCATAAACAGACACACACTTATATGGTCAATTAATTTTTTTCAATGGCACAAAAGCCACTTAAGGGGGGAAATCATCTCTCAACAAATAATGCTGAAACAACTGGATATTCATCTGTTTAAAAGAAATAAACTTCAGTCTTTATCTCACCACCATACATGACAATTAACTCAAAATAAATCACAGTTAAAAGTAGAAACTAAAACATTAAAGCTTGTAGAGGAAAACATAAGCTGTCAGCTTTGCAATCTTGAAAATAGGTGTCATCAAAATTTAAAACTTTTTCCCATCAAAACATGGTATTAAGAAAATGAATAAGCAAGCAAAAAATGGGAGAACATATTTTAATACATATATCTGACAACAGACTTCATATAGAACACATAAAGAAACACAGATCAATAATAAAAAGTCAAATCACCCAAAATAAAAATGGGCAAAAGACATGAACAGATGTTTCAATAAAGAAAATATCTGAATGGCCAGTAAGTATCTGAACAAGTTCACAACAGCATTAGTCACTGAAAAGTGCAAATTAAAATCACAATGATATACCAATACATATCTACTAAAATAGCTACAATTAAATGCACTGACAATAATTAGTGTTGATTCGTATGTGGAGCAATCAGAACTTCAGTAAATTGCTGCTGAGAATGTAAAATAATATAGCCACTTCCACATAAAATGTGCTGATTTCTTTTAAAAATAAATACACCCCTATCTTATAATGCAGCAATTCCACTCTTAGGTATTCAGCCAAGAAAATAAAAATGTATTTCCACAAAAAGACCTATATGAGAATTATCATAGCAATATTAATAATAATAGATTAAAAACTAGACAAATCTAAATGTCCACCAACAGGAGAATGAACAACAAATGTAATATTACACAATGAAGTATTACTTATCAATAAAAGGGACAAATTACTGACAGGTAAATATCACAAATATCTTGCTGATACTACACAATACCATCTACATGAAATTCTAGAATAAGCAAAACACATCTGTAATTTAAAAAAGTCAGAGAAGTTGTTTGGGTGGGGCAGAGATGATTGATAGAGAAGAAATATGGCTATGAAAATGTGTATATCTTTATAAGGATGTGGTTACATGGGTGTATAAATTTGTCAGAACTCATCTAATTGCCAGTTTAATATTTATGTATTTCATTTGTACATGGAAATTTTATCTGAAATCAAAATTGCGAACAAATAAAAAGTAAACATATTAACAGTTAAAACTTTCTGAATTTTCAACAATTGTTAAAACCAAAATAACAAAAGCACTTATAAAAATCTCTAATATACTTATGATTTTGATAAATACATTTATTGAAAAAGTTTCTATATAAATTATTGTCTTAAAGTATACTTTATTTCATATTTTAACCTGATTATAAGATTATTATAATTTTTACCACAATGGGCTACGTTAGTATTACTAATGAGTTCATATAACTTTGGAACTTTTTTCAAGGGACTGTAACACTGAAACAGGCTACTGGTAACAAGAAGAATCATTTTCCTCTGAATCTTTTCAGGGTTTTGACATTAAATATTTAAATTAATTCCAGAAAATGGTTTGGGAGTGTGATCTTTTATGATCCTAGAGCTTAGGATTATGACAGATGAGTCAAGTAGCAATTAATCAAACAAACCTGTATGCAAATGCCCAAGCACGGCCACAGAGTCATTTTCAAAACAAGAATGAAGGCCTGAATATATTATGTTGAGAATGCATGTTTTATTTCATATTGTCCTGACAATTTGGACTGAAGACAAATATATTGCTTTGAATGATATATTCAGATATCTTTACATTCCTCTTAGATTATTTGTAGAATCACAGCAGATAATTTTCTAGCTACTTGGTTGCATGTATTTGTGTTTTTGAACATTCAGTGTAAATATAATCCATTAAAGTGTTAATTAAAAGTTTTACATATTTTTATAATCAGAGATATACTGAAGAAATAAAACCACGGAAATTTGAATTTGTGTGCACAATTTATGTGTACAAAATTTTATGAAGCTATATGTAGCTTCCTAAGAATGCTACTAGAAAATTTTTAGTTCCCTTTATAAAATGGATCTTTAGAAGAAAGATGGTTTCATACCAAAAAGTTTATAATATAGGCTCCCCAATATTTAGAGAGTTCTACATTTTATAAGAATCTCTAAATATTGGGAAGCCTATATTATAAACTTATGTTCATAATGTTCATGGCTCATAATGAGTTCATAATGAGTTCATGGCTCAAATTCACATTTCTTGTAATCCTGCCCAACCTGCAACTTGAAGAACACTGCCTATTCTGGAAAGGCAGGATAGGTTTACTATGACACTAAATGACAACATAGAAAAAAATGGTGATGATATACTTAATATGCTCTATTATACTTTTAAGTAGTATTTATAATGCTGGTAAAGACTAATTTTTAAATAAATATTTCAAATATTTTGATATTTTATGCATCTTAAGATGGTAAGGCTATAGGTAGAGTTTTAGAAGTGTTATGCTGAAATGCAAAATCATCATTCCATAGGAATAACTTATAAGGGTTAGCACAGAAATAATAGAGAGCCAAATCATGGACAAACTCCCATTCACAATTGCTACAAAGAGAATAAAATACCTAGGAATACAACTAATAAGGGATGTGAAGGACCTCTTCAAGGAGAACTATAAACCACTGCTCAAGGAAATAAGAAAAGACACAAAGAGATGGAAAAACATTCCATGCTCATGAATAGGAAGAATCGATACGAAAATGGCCATACTGCCCAAAGTAATTTGTAGATTCAATGCTATTCTTACCAAGCTACCACTGACATTCTTTACAGAATTAGAAAAATCCACTTTAAATTTCATATGGAATCAAAAAAGAACCTGTACAGCCAAGATAATCCTAAGCAAAAAGAAAAAAGCTGGAGGCATTATACTACCTGACTTCAAACTATACAACAAGGCCACAGTAACCAAAACAGCATGGTACTGGCACCAAAACAGATACATATAGACCAGTGGAACAGAACAGAGGCCTCAGAAATAATGCCACACATCTACAACCGTCTGATCTTTGACAAATCTGACAAAGACAAGCAATGGGGAAAGGATTCCATATTTAACACATGGTGCTGGGATAACTGGCTAGCCATATGCAGGAAACTGAAACTGGACCCCTTCCTTATACCTTACACAAAAATTAACTCCAGATGGATTAAAGATTTAAATGTAAGACCTAATACCACCATAAAACCCTGGAAGAAAACCTAGGCAATACCATTCAGGACATAGGCATGGGCAAGGACTTCATGACTAAAACATCAAAAGCAATGGCAACAAAGGCTAAAATAGACAAATGGGATCTAATTAAACTCCAGAGCTTCTGCACAGCAAAAGAAACCATCACTAGAGTGAACCTGCAACCAACAGAATGGGAAAAAAATTTTGGGGATCTATCCATGTGACAAAGGGCTAATAACCAGAATCTACAAAGAACTTCAACAAATTTACAAGAATAAAACAACCCCATCAAAAAGTGGGTGAATTTGATATGAACAGACACTTTTCAAAAGAAGACATTCCTGCAGCCAACAAACATATGAAAAAACGCTCATCATCACTGGTCATTAGAGAAATGCAAATCAAGACCACAGGCAGATACCACCTAATGCCATTTAGAATGGCAATCACTAAAAAATCAGGACACAGATTCTGGAGAAGATGTGGAGAAATAGGAACACTTTTACACTGTTGGTGGGAGTGTAAATTAGTTTGACCATTGTGGAAGACAATGTGCTGATTCCTCAAGGATCTAGAACTAGAAATACAATTTGACCCAGCAATCCCAGCAATCTAGGTATATACCCAAAGGATTATAAAACATTCAATTATAAAGACACATGCACACATATGTTTATCGTGGCACTGTTTACAATAGCAAAGACTTGGAACTAACCCAAATGCCCATCAATTATAGACTGGATAAAGAAAATGTGGCAAATATACACCATGCGATACTATGCAGCCATAAAATAGGATGAGTTCATGTCCTTTGCAGGGACATGGATGAATCTGGAAACCATCATTCTCAGCAAACTGACAAAGAACAGAAAACCAAACACTGCACGGTCTCACTCATAAGTGAGTGTTGAATAATGAGAACACATGGACACAGGGAGGGAAACATCACACACCGGGGCCTGTCGGTGGGGGAAAGGGTGGTAGGAGAAGGATGGTAGAGGGTGGAGATTGGGGAGGGCTAACATTAGGAGAAATACCTAATGTAGATGACAGAGGGATGGAGGAAGCAAACCCCCGTGGCACATGTATACCTATGTAACAATCCTGCACATTCTGCACATGTACCCCAGAATTTAAAGTATAATAATAATAAAAGATAACAACGAAAAAGAAGTATATGTTTATTTTTTAATGTTTATATTCTTTAGATCATCCTTTTCATTCCTAGGAATTTTCCTTTAGGAAAAAAACATGGACATACATAAAAATGTAGTTACAAAAATGTTCCCATTCCCAAAACTGTCAATGGCAAGTAAGTTAAACAAATCTTAACATGTCCACATTATCAAAGTATGAGGCTTGGTGCAGTGGCTCATGCCTATAATCCTAGCACTTTGGAAGACAGAAGAGGGTAGATCACTTGAGCCCAGGAGTTTAAGATCAGCCTGGGCAACATGGTGAAACCCTCGTCTCTAAAAAAATACAAAAAAAATCAGCCTGGTGTGGTAGTGTGTGCCTATTGTCCCAGCTACTTGGAGGCTGAGGTTGGAGGATCACCTGAGCCTGGGAGGTTGAGGCTGCAGTGAGCTGAACCAGAGCCATGGTCACAGCACTGCATTCCAGCCTGGGTAACAGAATGAGACTCTGTCTCAAATAAATAAATAAAATAAAGTAAAATTATGAGAATACCTAACAAAATGTCAAATCAATGTGAAAAACCAGGCTACAAAGTAGTACATACAGTATAATATGCATTGAAAAAAGACAATGTACATATAACTATTTCTAGGAAGTGAGTTTGGGGACAATTTTTTCTTTCTTTTTGCTTATCTGTACTTTCTAAAGTTATATATACTTTCAAAAAGTTGTAAAAGTTTCACAATAAGAAAAAACAAGTAATCACAACAGATGAACTATCAACAATATATTTTAGCAAGATGGACTGAAAAAACATGCATAAGCAAATAATTTTATGATAGGAAAGCAAATTAACAAACTGACAAGGAAAAAATCAATGAAAATTTTACAGCCACTATAATTAAGAATATCAAATATGTTTTCTACTTTTCCTGAAAAATGAAACTTTAAATGTTATGCTTCATTTTCCTTTTGAGTATGACCTTTTTGTCAAATTTCTAGTATTTTAACTTATCATCACTTTTTATCTATTATATGCTATACACTATGTTAATTAGAAGAAACACAAAGTGAAGACAACACTAAAAAGGAGAGATTAAGACACTAGGATATTTGATTATGTCCTCTGCTAAAGTGAAAAGACAACTTTGAAGGTTACATCACTGGGCAGAATTCTAGGTATGTTCATCAAGTGGGTTTGTTAGCGTATGCTGCACTCCCTAATCTCAATCTGCTTTATCAAAGTGACTGCTGGTCATGCAGATGCCAAGTGAGGAATTCATAATCAAGCCAGGAATGTTCTAGCACCCATTTCTGAAACTTGAAATATCTGTCATTATATTATCTTTGCAGACCTTAATTTCTGTACTTGTTACAATATGGAGGACATTCCTTGCAAGTTTTAAATTCATATTTTTGCTTAGATATGCTTCCTCTCTTTAACCACTTCTGAATCTGGCTGTGTGATAAAATATGTATCATTTAGGGTTTATTTTTTCCTATACATCCATATAAAAATTACACAGAAAAATATCTGGAAATCACTAACCTTAATAATTGTAGTACATCCAAAATCTTTATTTCAAGTGCCTTTTTCTCTTGACTGCAACTCACTATAGCGCAATTATTTGACAAACCAAGAATTCCAATACGTGAGCTTACCAATTTTTTACTATCCAGGACCTTGCCTTCTGTAATACCACACTCTCCTCAGTTTCTTTCTACATGCCTCATCACTCCTCTACCTCTTTACATAAGAGAGAGTCCATGGTGAGGGAGAGTGTGTGTTTCATTGCTATAATAACTCTCTGGTTCTTCACTCATTAAAATCTCCATGGTAGTTAAAATCAAGCATCTACTATACCATACTACACTCGAGATTTGAATACTGCTAAAAGAAATCACACAATTTCACAGACAGGTTTTTAAAAATTTAACTACTGTAATTCTTAAATGTGCATTGAGCTCTGCCTGGCAATCCTACATTTCTCTAGTTATGTTCGTTTATATACAAACAACAACAACAACAACAAAAACGATTTCAAACTGTCTGTACTTTATAAATCTTCACCACCATCCACTAATCCGCTGAAAATCTAAATTAATCTAACATTTTAGTAGAGAATGACACTGTACCCCCATCTTCCCATTATTAAATTTATCAACTTGCCAGCATCTGTATCTATTCAAGCTCTTTACAGACATCTGTTAGAACAAAAGTAGTTTCCCTGTTCCTAGCAAAAGCCAATTCCTACACTTATGTTCTAGAACCTATTTCCTATCAATTTACTCATCTACTCCAAGACTTGGTACCGCAATTACCTTTTTTATGCCTTAAAACATCACTTTTCCTTTTTCCTGGTTCATTTGTTTTTAAACAGAAGCATGTAGTTAGAAAAAAGTAAAGTAGAAAAGGTAGAGCACATGGGTGCAAATACAGGCAGGCTGGTAGATGAAATGGCTGGGGACATGCAGAAGTTATCTTTTTAACTGGGAGGAGAAGTTGGGTAACTACAAAGAAAGAAGAGATAAAATAGTCCTCTAGAGGGAAGAGTGAATAGACAAGCAAAAGGCAAGAAGTTGCCAGGCAACAATGAGAACCTACTTGAAGATATTAATAGTTGGTCATGGATTTAAGGTAAGTTCATTCAGTAAATTTGTGTGATTTTTCTCCTGCCTTATAAAGCTGTGAAGATACAAAGCAGAAAGATTCATTTAACTAGGTTTGATTTTGCTGGGTAAGTAGGACAAAGGAAGAGGGGGCCAAGAAAAATAAGGTTATATTATATGGAAGTTGGTGATAATTATAATGGGCAATGGAATTTAAGCTAGATGTGTGTGGGGGGCGGAGTAAGGACATAAGGGGTTTGAGGGATAAAAAAGAGTAAGATCAATATTAAGGCCAGGCACAGTGGCTCACATCTGTAATCCCAGCACTTTTGGAGGCTGAGGTAGGCAGATCACTTGAGGTCAGGAGTTGAAGACCAGCCTAGTCAACATGGCAAAACCCTGTGTCTACAAAAAATACAGAAAAATTAGTTAGGTGTGGTGGCACACACCCGTAGTCCCAGTTACTTAGGAGGCTGAGGCAGGAGAATCACTTGAACCTCGAAGGAGGAGACTGCAGTGAGCCAAGATTGCACCACTGCACTCCAGCCTGGGTCACAGAGCAAGACTCTGCCTAAAAAAAAAGAAAAAAAAGAAAAAGAAAAAGAAATAAATAAGTTGAAAAGTTGATAGAGTCAGAGTTCTAGAGTGAGTGAGCTAGAAAGACAGCAGCTGGTAGTCAGAAAGTGGGAGACCTGACATTGAGACTCAGAATGATCAGGAACAGAGTATGACCACAGAGTAGATGGCAGATATTGTGTGCAGCACACAAGGACTAAAGCAGAGAAATTCTAGGAAATAAGAGGCTGTAATTTTTGAAAGGATTGTCTACATAGGATTTACAGCACCAAGAATTATGACATGAGTAGGCTAAAGAAAGAAACATTGGAATAGATCCAAAAATCTTAACAAAACAAGGGAAGTGACATAGAAGTGTGTACATGACTACAACAATAGTGTGTACTGGGTAGTATAGTCTGATGCATGAGTTTCAAAGCTGGAGGTGTTCAGGGAGTGAAAAAGACATTGATCTGAAAACAATAACAAGGCTGAGTATGGCAGCTCATGCCTGCAAACCCAACACTTTGGGAAGTTGAGGCAGGAGGATCACTTGAGGCCAGGAATTCAAGAGCAGCCTGGAAACAAGGTGATACCTCATCTCCGTTTAAAAAAGTAAATAAATAAAAACAGTAATGAGAAAAAACCTCTACGCCCAGTGGTGTAACTGGTATGAGAGAGAGTACAGCCACTACTTTAAGACTGCACTGGAAGCAGTGGCCTTGAGGGAGGTAATCAGGTTTCGAGCAGAACAGGAAGGTGTAAGTGGAATTCAGAAAAAAATACATAAATAATTTTGATCTATTAATCATTGTTTACTAAAAGGTACTGAATTAGGCAATGGGAATAAAACAGTAATACAGACATAATCTCAGCCCTCAGAAAACTGCAGCTTAAGAAGTCCCATATACAAGTGATCAATTGAACGAATATAACTACATTTCTGTAACAAGTTAGCATGTTATAAAACAAGTTTAATTTTATGAAGAAATGAGACTGCATTCAATTTTATTTAAAATGAGGTTGCAAATTTTGAACAGTAGTATAATAAAATACATAATTATTTTAATATAGCTAATCATTGTGGTATTAATTATGTGCTAAAATCTAATATGAATTAGGAATATCTGGGCCAAAGTCATTTTTTAATGGTTAAAAAAAATAGAGGAAAATGGTAAGTATATGCTTTTACAGATACATGCAGAGTTACCTTAGACAAGGCAGCATCCCGTTCTTCTATTAGAGCACTCATTTCCTCTGCAGTTATTCTCATTTTACATTCTTTGGTCTTGTAGATTCTATCCACAATTATAGCTCCATTCTTCTGAATAGCTATCCCTGTGTCTGCATTGTTTATTCTGTTCAGTAATTCCTGTAATGTCTACCAACACCATTATATGTTAGTCAGACATGAAGTTTTAATATATTTTATTTAATATAGGGTTTTAATTAATAGGCACATGTGAATTGTAAATTGACTGAGTGAAGTTATTGAATTTTCATATTGCAGCAAAGATGTACATTATTAGTGTGTCAATTCTTCTTTTTCCCACATCTTAGTTCTTGAAACCCACTCAATTGAACTTAAGCCTCTAAGATATAAGACTGACATCAAGAAATCTCCTCAGAGAATGGCTTACCATGTCATTTTCTTCAGGGTTAATATTTTCTAGCCTAGAAAAAAGGGACACAGAAAGCCTGATCAGTAGCATTTCCTTAGTGCAGCAAAATGAGTTCGCTTTTTAAATCTTTAGAACCTCAAGTAATTTCATTCGACTAGTCTTTAGAGTCAACCATGACACTGAACATATTAAAGTGCCACCTGCTCGACTCCATCTTTCAATAATGCTCCATATCTTCTGCACTGACTTCAGACTGTTAAGTTATTAATGTTTACTGCTATATATGACTACAAGGATCAATTGTTCATATGTGCTTAGATGAAAAAAGTTCCCCAGTGATAAAAGCACTCATTCTCATCATTATATTTATTCCTGGACTTTCCATTTTTATCAGAAACTGTATTTCCTCTCTTTTTTTGGACACCATCATAAGTAAAATAAGGCAAGTATTTTTATTGCAAAGTTTAACTATGTTCCCTCAAAAGCAATGACAAATAATTACACTAAATTTGAAGTGAAAAATCTCTTGCTGTTACCTATTTGTTATTATAACACAAATATATAGGAAGGCTGACCAAAATTGTACCCAGTTTTTAGATGACTAATGAATGTTATTTTCTTCTTCCTAATATATGTAGAATTATTCAACATAAAGACAAAAAATACAAAATTGGCTCCCCTCTGAAATGCATTTTGTCTTATAAGAGTCTCATAGTGGTTCCTGAAATGTTTACTGATGTTGAGAAATTGAAGAAATGCACAAAGGTAAAGAAAGCAGTTTTAAATTACATAGAAAATGTCTATAATATAATTTAGGAAACCATTTATAGTAAGTAAATTAAAATAAAATTTGTAATATGTGTTAGTGAAAAGGTATAGATTCTAGAAAGGATCTCAATTACTTTAAAATTACACTAAAAAGTTTAGATAACCAAGTTGCTGTTTTCTCAAGTTTTCCCCTATTTCTGTGCTTCTATGATTTAACATTTACCATAAAAGATGATACTAGCCAAAGATAATAGAAGACACCTAATAAATATGCCACTGAATGGTTCCAAACTTCACAACTGGATAAAATTGCTACACTCATGGAAAAGTAGTATTTTTAAAACATAGTATTTTAACAGAAAAATATACATATATATTAAAAAGCTATTTCTAGATATACTTAAATAGTATAAGTTAACAGGAAGGTATAGTAATTTTAAGTTATATATAATTCAATGTGTCTCAAACTACTAACGTCTACTTAGGTTTACATTTAAAGAACGCAACTACTTTCATCTTTTATCTTTTTTTCTTCAAAATAAATGAACAATTTTCAAAGATGCTGCCTAACAAAAGTTTGTTCTACAAAAATTGTGAGGATAAACATTTCTTTTCATCTCAATTGAAAAACAACAGAAAAGTATATAATAATATTCTTACATTTATTATCATAGTGAAAATACCTGAAGAAAACTAGTAGCACGTAACCAGCAGTAATTGGTTGGCTAAATACAATTTCTAAGGAAGTTATATGTGGTGAGAAATATTTATCTTATCTTTTACTGCCATTCTTTTCAGGTAAAATCAAAGTAAGACCTAATTATGGCAACTATCCAATAAAATCCAATTTAAATGCTTACAAACTTCACGATTACCTTATTAAACTTGATAATTTAAAATGTGAACAGATACATGATAATTAAACATTTACATTGGTAAATTCCTCTGGAACGTTTGCAACAACAAAAGACATTTAGTTACCAAGGTTATAAATCTCTATTTTTAGCTTCAAAGAATTATGTATGACCAGGAAAGAAACAACAGCAGGTTACCTAATCTATATATTCCAAATAATCAACACACACAAAAAACGTGTATGGAATTTCTATGTAATGTTTATAGGCTGTCTTCAGGCATTGCAATGTAAACCATTACTGTAAGGAGAGAAAGATGAAGAGTTCAAATGTTTCAAATTAATATCTTTCAACAGGAAAGGTTTAAGATAATTGTATTTAGTCTAATATTAAAATTCCCTACTAATAATTTAAACATTTGTAAAAATTCACAATTAAAAGTTCTTATCAAAGGCTATTCCAGATCCCTGGCACATGAATTTAGAATTCAGACTTTAAATAATTTGTGTGATTGCTGCTGAAAGCACATAATAAATAGTGATTTGTCATTTGCTTATAAATTATTTTAAATTATGTTTTTGGTAAGACTAATGTACTAGGTCTGATACACAAGACGTAAGTGAGCCAAGTCAGCCACTTAGCATTTGGATCTCAATCTTGCTTTGTTATAATTCTTTATAATTGATGTACGTATAGTGATAAATGGACATTAAAAGAAAAATACAACTTTGGTCAAAATGAAAAAAATGATTAATTCAAGATTTGAAAATCTACATAAATGCAAGTAACTTTCTCTACTTGTGTCTCCTAAAAGTTTCAGGAAATATCACAGATACCAAAGATAGATTATATCATAATTTGGTCTTAACTAGAATACATAGAGCAGGTATCAGCCAAGTTTTTCTGTAAATGGCCAAATAGTAATTATTTTAGGCTTTGTTGTATGCTCTCTATCATAGTTACTAAATTCTGCCTCTGTAGTACAAAAGCAGCCATACACAATACTTAAATGAAAAGTGTAGGTGTATCCCAATAAAACTTTATTTACAAAATAGGAAGCAGGCTGGATTTCAACATAAGTTCTTAGTTTGCAAATCCTTGATACAGTGTTGGAAAATGAAACTAGCTCTTTGATGTTTGCACTCTAAGTGCTGATTTAGAATATTTGACATAATTTTCTAAGCCAAATCATTCAATATCGAGTTTAAGATTAAGAACCAACAAAAATAATTTTCAGAAAATGAAATTCAGGTCTACAATAAGTATATCACATACTGTGTCACTTAAAACAACACAAAACTTAGACAACTTGCCTTTTCAGAAAAGAGGTGATTTGAAACAACTATACATGGCTTTCAATTTTCTATTTAAAATTACTTTGGGGAAGGTACAAAGGTTTACTAGCGTTAAGTACAACACATAACACTTTACTGATCTAAATAAAGACTTAAAATAATAGTTGGTGTTATATGAAATATATCTGATGAACTATAAATTATATCTCATTAATATAAGGTTTACAATTAGACAAAAGAATTACAATCTTTTGTAAACTTTAAATTTTGCCTACAACAGTCTAACTTGACATAGTCATGATAATTAGTAAGAATTTTGCTGAAGTAAATGTCTATGGGCTCAAGTTTCAATTGATTTCCTATAGCATGCAAATTCTGACTGACAACCTTGCACTCTAAGTGAAAAGATTCATGCGTGAAATGTCCCATTTCTTGATTTATCCCTAAATCAGTCAATATCACCTTTTTCCTTTCTGAAACTAGTCATTCACCTTGTTCAATCCTAACATGCAAACGTTGACCTCAAATGATAAAAAAAAATTCAAATGTTTCTGAAAATTCTAATTTGTTTGCTTTTATTCTAATAAGAAAACTCTGATTTGTTTGCTTTTATTCTTTCTCATTCTCTACATACTACATTTAACATGTTAAAAAAAAAATACCAGTGATAGCAAAGAGACTGAAAAAAAGGTATCACGATCTGAAAAGCTAAAATACACAAATGCAAAAGTGTATAATAGCATGTAAATGTAAGTAATTTTAACTTGAATCCTTTTTATTTTTTTACCCTAGTTTTGGATAAAAGCCAAAAAAGAAAGAGAAAAAGCATTAAAGATCCAAGGGGTAAAGAAAAGCAGAGAAGAGGCAGAATAAGACAAAGCAGACACTGTAACAGAGACACAATGTAGATCAGAAGTAGCAAAGCAGATGAGAGAAAAAAGATGACAAGACGATTATAGAAAGCAAGAAACTAAAATTTTTTTTAAAAGATGTGCAACAATTTATATAATTTTATCCTATACTGGATGCCCCCAAATACACCTTTCAGTCAAGCAAAACAGTTATGAATTTGTCCTGCTATCAAGATGTAGTCCAAAACACACTCTTGAAGGTTCAGAACCTATAGATTCAGCAGAAGAGAAGGGAACTTCACAGAACCATCTCAAACTACACTGACTTAATATTCTTTGTTGCTGTTGTTCTTTTTGCTTGGTATGTGCGGCCTTCCCTGACCCTTTCCCCTACCTGAACTCCTAGACTTTGATACAAAAGGAGTCCCTCTTATAAGCTGTTTCTAGAAATAAAACATTCTTCAAATTAACTGTTAATTGTTTTAAGTACTTATATGATTACTTATTTACTTAACTCAATTTGGCCATAATGCTGTGTCCCCCACAACTAGGACTGTACCTGACACAGTATACACTCAATAAATATTTACTGAATTAATTAATTAATTAAAAGAAAAAGCTGGGAATTGAATGCATTCCTTTTTGCTCACTCCCATTCTTCCCTTAATAGTAATGCGCTAAAGGACAATATGAAAAGGATTCTGCCTCAAGGAATACTAATTTCAATATATTTTAATAAAAACTGTAACAAATATATGTATAAAGTAGATGTTCAATGAAGGATTAAAATAGGGAAGAATGATAGGCTCAATGTAAACATATTAGTTAAAGAGATAGAATAAACCAAGTAAGAGATCAGTTTAACAGGAGTTCTGAGGAAGAAGTTTTGGCTTGGATATATAGGCAGATGGTTGTAACACTGATCAAGATAGGGGATTAAGGAGGAGAATCAGGTTTCAAGAATGAATTAGTAAGTTTCATTTTGGATACGCTAAGTTTGAGTTCCTTGTGTAAATCTGAGGTAGGAATTCTGACAATGTGTAATTGATTGACTTTAAGTCTATGGCCAAGTAGTCTAGCCCTCTAAGCTTTTTCATTTATAAAACATGAATATACCTACTTCAAAAGAGTTGTGACATTTTATGAAAAACTGATTTGTTGTCTTCTGTATTAGAAGCAAATCACATGAATAAAATTGGTTATTGATTTAGGTAACAAAATTTATGAACATAAATTGCATACAAAGTAATATACCACTGTTCGGTGCCTGATAAATTGAACATCATAGTACCTGCAAATCTCCAAAGAAGATTTCTAAAGTTTTAATGGCTGTATTACTGAATTTTTATTAAAAGGGCATCCAGAATAGCCAAAACAACTCTGTAATAAAAGAGCAAAGTTGGAGGACTACACCTGATTTCATGACTCACTGTCAAGATTGTGTGATGTTGACAAAGGGACCAACATATAGGTCAATCAAACAGAATAGTAAATTCAGACATTAGCCCACAGATATATAGTCAACTTATTTT
This sequence comes from Cheracebus regulus, assembly GCA_963574635.1. Taxonomy (NCBI): domain Eukaryota; kingdom Metazoa; phylum Chordata; class Mammalia; order Primates; family Pitheciidae; genus Cheracebus; species Cheracebus regulus. Next base: position 31,408 of record CAUYQU010050550.1, on the reverse strand, counting down.
TGACAAAGGTGCAAAGGAAATTTAATGTAGTAATGATAGCCTTTTTAATAAATGGTGGTGGAATAAAGGAATATTCATAAGCAAAAGGAAAAAAAGAATTTTTAAAAAATGTTATCAAAATTTAAAACTTGTATTCTGCCAAACACACTAAGAGACTCAGAAAAATAAGACATAGACTAGAAGAATATATTTGCAAACCACATGTCTGATAAAGGAGTCATATCCAGAATATAAACAACTCTTTTAAACAATAAGGGGGAAAAATAATCTAATTTGAAAAACTGTATAAAATATCTGAACACTTGACCAAAGAAGATATGCAGATGAAAAATAAACATTTAAAAAGATGCTCAATATCATGTGTCATCAGGGAAATGCAAATACAAATAAAAATATTAAGATACTACCATATACCTGTTAGAATGGCTAACATCCAAAACAAGAAACAAAACAAAACAACAACAACAGTTCCAAATGCTTGGAAGGAAACACAGCAACAGGATCTCTGATTTGTTGCTAGTATAGCCACTCTGGAAAAGAATTTGGCAGTTGCTTGTAAAATTAACATAGATTTAATTTATGATTCTGCAGTAGTGCTACTGGGTTTACTCAACTGATTTGAAAATGTATGTACAGACAAAAACCTGTATGTGAATACTTAGAGCAACTTTATTCAAAATCACCAAAAATGGAAATAACCAAGATATCCTTTATACAAAGAAATCAATCAACAAACTTGATTTTTTTTTGTGGTACTTCCATATAATGGAATACTATTCAACAAGAAAAAAGAACACAATATAAATTAATTCATTAACGTGAATGCATTTTGCTAAATGAAAGAAGCCAGTTTGAAATGGCTACATATTGTATGATTCCATTCATATGACATTCTAAAAAAGGAAAAACTATTAGGTGAAGAAAGCAGATCAATAGTTGCCACAGAGTTGGGGAGGGAGGAAGATGTGAGTAGAAGAAGCAGTGGAGATTTTTAAAGTAGCAGAACTAATTTGGATACATGACACTATGCATTTGCCAGAGCCCACAGATATTTACAGCACACAGTGAACCTTAATGTATGCACACAAAGAAACCAGCTAGGAGATCAAAGAACACTAGGCTAGAATAAGTAAGTCTAATTACATAAAATAAATAAGTCTACTACAATAAATAAGTCTAATTACATTAAAAAAATAAGGCCTAACCTCAAAGAGGTGGGGTGGAGGAAGGAGCCAATTTAAGTAATTTTCGAAAATGGTGTCTTGAAACTATAAGACTAAAGACTAAAAGAACTACACATAGTATATTCTCATTGGTAAAGTTATTTCTCATGGAGGTACAGGTTAATGATTCAGAAAGAGTTAAAATATACACTAGGTTTCAACAAATAAGTAAATAGATGGTGATTGCTGGAGGCCAGGTTTGTCACCACTGGGTAGAATAATTTACAGATGAGCAAGAGGGGAAGCCTAGAATGAACCATCTGGTAATGGATTTGAATTAAGAACATCAGTGTGAACTCATGTTTAGCTTGATATAGATGCAAATGGATAGATGAATAAATAAGAGATATGTGTGTATACATCAGTTAGCATATATCTGTATTTCCTACTGTGTTTGTGGAAAATGTCTAGAAGTAGTCATACTCCCACAACAAAGGGCACACCCCACACCCACATCTTGGTTTCTAATACTATTTTTCAATAAAAGGAACTAGAATTCCTTGGAGAAATGACTGAATCTACTAGAGGGGCATAGCTCTATACATCCCTACATAAGGTGACCCTGGAGTATTTTGTCATGCCAAAAAGAAAATGTTCAGAAATCCAAAGAGGCCAGGTGTAGTGGCTCATACCTGTAATTCCAGCACTTTGGAAGGCTGAGGCAGGAGCATCATTTGAGCTCAAGAGCGTGAGGCTGGCCTGGGCAATATAGTGAGACTCTGTCTCTAAAAAAATTTCTAAAAATTAGCCAGGCATTAGCCAAATGAGTGTCTGTGGTCCCAGTTACTGGGGAGGCTGAGATGGGAGAATTGCTTGAGCCCAAAAGGTCAAGGCTGCAGTGAGCTGTGACCATGCCACTGTACTCCAGCCTGGACAACAGAGCAAGACCCCGTCTCAAAACAAAAACAAATAAATAACATAAAAGAATGGGGACACATCAAAGAGATATAGGAGCTAACCTGAAAGCATTTCCAATCCACAAAGGTAGAACATTTCAAGCAACATAAATAATATAGTAGTAGATTATAATTCAAAGTATTAAATGAACATCTATGAGTCCATACTGACACAAATGGCTGAATAAATAAAAAATGGGAAAAGAGACAAATCTCCTGTATTGAAGAATTACATATAATTTATGTAAATATTCTCCCTTGCAGGAGGTAGAGTTCAACAACCTCCTATCCTCATTCTTTAGTATGGACTGTACTTAGTGAGTTGCTTCCAAGGAGTAGAGTATAAACAAAGGAATGTAGGTAAGTAATTTTACAGTGGAGAAACTTGGCAAACCATACCTTGGCCAGATGATCAAGGTTAATATTACTGGTAGTAAATCACATTAGTAGAATATAACCTTGAAATGATGTGAAGAAAACAGTACTCACTTCTGTGGTCTTCACCCTAAAAACTCATAACCCCAGCATAACCATAAGACAAACCCAAACTGGGAAACATTCTGTATAAAATACCTTGATCAGTATGCCTCAAAACTATCAAAGGTCTTAAAACACAAGAAAAGTTAGAGAAAATGTCACAGCCCAGGGCAGGCTGGGGAGACATATAAACTAAATCCAATATGGAATCCTGGATACGATCCTAGAGCATAAAAAGGACATTTGAGAAAATGTAGTGAAATCCAAAGAAAGTATAGAGTTTAATTAACAGTCATGTAACAATACTGAATTCTCCCCTGTGATAAAAGTATCATAGTAATATAAGATGTTAAAAATAAGAGAAAATGGGTGAGGGTTATGAAGCAACTCTATGTATGATCTTTGCAACTGTTCTGGAAATATAAAACTAAGCTATAATTTTCTAGAAATCTTTTAAAAAATAGAATTCCAAGTAAAGATGGAATAGAGAAATCTGAACACCCAAATCTACTTACCCCATCATATAGCTACATGAACAGAACATACAAATTAACCAAATAGCAAAGAAAGTAGGATGTCATGTAGTAATTTTTTAAAATAGGGAGGGGGTGCAGGGTGAAGAGATGATGATTTTGGCTAGATTACCTACGAAACAGGTGTTGGAAAGACAGTGAGCTAACAAAACAGAATTTTTCACTTATATCATACAGCTTAGAAATAATTTGAGAATGAGTTGACAGCCCAGAGAAAAGTAACAAAAACCTTTCATGAAGAAAAGCCTGTATTACCTAAGAATCTGTATAGAGGAAGCAAGAATCAAGGCTTGCCATGTTTTGTTTTGTTTTTTTTTGTATTTATTTTACTTTTTAAAATCAACTTTTATTTGAAGCTCTGGGATACATGTGCAGGATGTACATGTTTGTTACATGGGTAAATATGTGCTGTGGTGGTTTGCTGCACAGATCAACCCATCACCCAGGTATTAAGGCCAGCACCCATTAGCTGTTCTTCCCAATGTTCACCCTCCTACAGATCCTCAACAGGTTCCAGTGTGTGTTGTTCCCCTCATGTGCCCATGTGTTCTCATCATTCAGCTTTTACTTATAAGTGAGATCATGTGGTGTTTGGCTTTCTGTTCCTGCTTTAGTTTGCTGAGGATAATGACTTCCAGATCCATCCATGTTTCCACAAAGGACATGATCTTTTCTTATGTTCCTTCTTATGGCTGCATAGTATTCCATGGTGTCTATGTTCAACATTTTCTTTATCCAGTCTACTGTTGATGGGAATTTGGGTTGATTCCATGTCTTGGCTATTGTTATAGTATTTTTTTTTAATTTTACAACAGTGCATTGCTGAAGGTGAATTTAAAAATATATACATTTTAAAAATATACTTTGGTAGCCAGGTGTGGCAGCATGCAACTCTAGTCCCAGCTACTCAGGAGGCTGAGGCAGGAGAAGAGCCTGAACCAAGGAGGCAAAGGTTGCAAGCCATGTTTTAGTATAATAGTGAAACAAAAGCCAAAATTTCATATCTCCATGAAATTAGGATACGTATACAGAGACCAGATAGCATGAACCCTTAATGTGTGGCATCAAACAAAATCCCATAAGCAGAGGACAGAACCTCCAGCAAAAGAAGCATACAGTCCCAGAGAGGTATGGGAATTCAGGAGTTCCAGACCAGCCTGGCTAACATGGTAAAACCCCACCTCTACTAAAAATACAGAAATTAGTCAGGCATGGTGGCACTCACCTGTAGTCCCAGTTACTCGGGAGACTGAGGTGGGAGAATAGCTTGAACCCGGGAGGCAGAGGTTGCTATAACATGAGATCATGTCACTGCAGTCCAGCTTGGGTGAGAGAGCCAGACTGTGTCTCAAAAAACAAACAAACAAAACCCCCACACACAAGGGGATGGGGAATCTGATTGATCTCAAGACTTATTTTCAGGCAAACAATGTCAGAAGAAAAGAGAGTAACATTTTAATAATGTTTAGAATAAAGAGATACTTGACTCAAGAATTACATTCTTAAAAATTCTGAATACAATAACACACAGCCAATCTGAAGCATGTTAAATCAGAGAATAAAGTATTTATGAGCTCTTCCTTTGAAAGTGAAATTCAGTCACCTGCTGTGATACTGTGAAATATACATTTGATTATCATTCCACTCCCCCACCCCTTTACTTACATACATGTAATCTCCAAAATGATGTATTTTTGTATGCTATTCATTAACTGATAGCTGGCAGCCCTTAGATAGCTTCTGGATGGAGGCTGGTCATGAGGAAGGCTGTATGATTAAAAGGTGGTAACTTTGAGTTTCAACTCCAAACCTCTGCAGAGGAGCCTAACAGTTAAGCTGATCACCAACGGCCAATGGTTTAATCAATCATACCTATGTAATGAAGCCTCCATAAAACACCCAAAAGACAGGGTACCTAAAGCATCCTGATAGCTGAACATGTGGAGGTTCCTGGAGGGTGGTGTACCCAAGTGGGGCATGGAAGCTCTGCATCTCTTCCCCTATACCTTCACCTATGCATCTCTTCATCTGTATCCTTTGTCATAACCTTTAAAATAAACTGGTAAATGTAAGTAAGTTTCCCTGAGTTCTGTGAGCTGCACTAACAAATTAATTGAACCCAAAGAGGGGACTATATGAACCCTAACTTGAAGCTGGTTAGTCAGAAGTTTCAGAGGCCTGGACTTAAGATATCTGTCTGAAGCAGGGCCAGTCTTGTGAGACGGAGCCCTCAACCTATGGGATCTGAAGCTTTCTCCAGGTAGATAGTGTATGAATTTAATTGGAGGATACCCAGCTGGTGTCCACCGCAGAACTGATTACTTGTTTGATGTGTGGGGGAAATAACTACACATTTGGTCAAAAGAGGCTTCCATTTTGAATGTTGTGTTGAGTAAGAAAAGAAAAAAGCACTTTGAGTTTGTGTTTTTGTCTCCACTGACACACCCAAGGATTCACCACAATAAAAAACTCAGGGATAAAAATGCCATCTATCCAGGAATGATTATTCAATCCTTTTAAAGTTAAGATTAAACAACAGGGCACACTTTAGCTAGAAAAACTAACGTGGCTATAGAAATGAATACAACTTTTACAGATTTTTTAATGTGAAATTCATAATGAAAAAAGCGGAGTTTTAATGTGCTTATTTCTTTCTTTTATATGAGAAAAGAACCTTAATCTGAGGAATGCAAGCCCGTTTAATTAACAGGCCCATAAAGAATGAAAATGAAGACTGCAATCATGTCCTACTTGCCGCTCTATGAGTTAGTATGCATCTTTTTTTTTTTCTTGAGACAGGATCTTGCTCTGTCACCCAGGCTGGAGTGCAAAGACATGATCAATCATAGGTTCACTGCAGCCTGTATCTCTGGGGCTCAAGTGATCCTCCTACCTCAGCCTATAAAGTAGCCAAGACTACAGGAGTTTATCACCAGGCTAGGCTAACTTTTTTAAATATATATTTTTTGTAGAAATGGGGTCCCACTATGTTTCTCACAATGGTCTTGAACTCCTGGACTCAAGCAAACCTCCCGCCTTGGTCTCCCAAAGTGCTGGGATTACAAGTGTGAGCCATCATGTCCAGCCTGTATTCATCTATTGAAACTGCCTGTTATTGCCACAAGTAGCTATAAATTAACCTAATAATATTATACCAAACACTATGACTCATACCCTATAGCTTATAGCCAATCACTAATTATAAAATTACAGTTTCTGACAAACTTTTTATCAGCCCACTGCCTACCTCTCTTTTTTGCATTTAAAAATTCACTCCCGGCCAGGTGCCATGCCTAATACCTGTAATTCCAATGTTTTGGAAGGTTAAGGTGGGCAGATTGCTGGCACTTAGGAGTTCAGGACCAGCTGGGGCAATATAGCAAGATTCCAACTCTATTTAAAAAAACAAACAAACAAAAAAACTTTAAAACTTAAAAAAAGAAAAAATAAATGAAAGTCCATTTATAACTCCAGCTAATAGAAGTGTATTTCAGAGCAATGTGAATCTATGCTCCCAGGCTGCAATCCTCAAGCTTGGCCCCAATAAACTCTCTACTTATATTAATTTTACCTCAACTTCTTCCTTTAAGATCAATCCATACCTGAGAGTTACATGATATCGTTAATTGAAACAATAATGAGAAAATTTTGACCAGGCCTAGTGGTTCATGCCTGTAATCCTAACACTTTAGGAGGCTGGGGCGGGCAAATTGCTTGAGTCCAGGAGTTGGAGAACAGCCTGGGCAACATGGCAAAATGTGGTTGTGTTCAATTTTTAAAAATAAATATATATTAAATAAAAGAAAAAGAAAAAAATGTTGATGACTCCAACATCTTTTTTTCAGTCTCATTTCTTAATATTATAAGGGTGTTTAGAAAATTAATACAGCTATTGAGAGAAAATACTGCATGAAGTTCAAAATTTTATTCAGTTTCACTTCAATTGACTATTACTCTTAAATTCAAGTTAACACTTACGTAGCACTCACTATGAGCCACATACTTTTCAATATTTAGTGATCTGGCTGGGTGCAATGGCTCATGCCTGTAATCTCAGGGCTTTGGGAGGTCAAGGTAAAAGAATCACCTGAGGCCCACAGTTTGATCCCAGTCTGGGTAACACAGTGAGACCCAATCTCTACAGAAAACTTTAAAAATTAGCCAAGCATAGTGGCATGTTCCTACAGTCCCTGTAGTCATAACTTCTTGGGAGGCTGAGGTAGGAGGATCACCTGAGTCCAGTTCAAGTCTGCAATGAGCTCTGATCACACCACTGCACTCCAGCCTGTGTGATATAGCAAGACTCTAACTCTGAACAAACAAACAACACGTACATATACATCTTTTAATTTTATATATATTTTACATATATACATATATATACATACATAGTCAATAAGTAATTTAGTCCTCATGACAACCTGTATAAGTCCTCATAAACTGCACTATTATATACATTTTGTAGGTCAAAAAACTGAGCCCTGTAGACTTTGGGTAATTTGTTCATGACTATACAGCAAGAAAGCAGCAAACCCAATATTCAAGGATAGGTTGGATCCAGAATCTGTGCTCTTAACCTCTACACTACACTGCCTCTCAAATACAACATGTAGAGAATGACTTGATTTTTATCCAATTAATTCTATGACTACCTCCAATCAATGGCAAGCCATCTATCCTTCCAGGTAATGGTTTTTAAGTGTATAAGAGAAAATGTTTGAAATAATGTTTCCCTATAGATAAAGATGGTTATTCTGGAATAGGCATTGTGAAATTTACGTGAAATTTTTGTTTCTTTGTTTTTCCAGTGAGTTTGATGCTCTATAATGAGCCTGTCAATCTTCAAAAAAAAAAAAAAAAAAAAAAAACAAAGCCATTAATCTAAACAAAAAACAAATATTACCTAATCACAACTTGAACACATATTATTATTTATGGCTTTTTGTCTCCCCAGTGAATCATGTTTTAATTAGTACTTTACTCTGTTCCTCCAAAGAGCCCAGTACAACACCGGACAAAGTAAACATGCCATAAGTATGCTGATTGATCATCATTAAATATTAGATTACTGCATTCTATCTATCTGTGCAGGTAACATATTTCTAGATGTTCTAGGGCCTTTCTACCCAAAGCTTATTCCTTAGACTAGCATCATGAGTAACATCTGGGAGCTTGTTATAAGGACAGAAACTCTTGTCCCAGCCCAAACCTAATGAACCAGAATCTACATTCTGACAAGATCCCCCAAGTGATCAGATTGCACATTAAAATTTGAGAAGCACATATGTCTAGGGCATTGTTTCATTAAGTGTAGTTCATCATTTACCTATCAGAATCACCTGGGTTGCTTGTAAAAAAATGTGTATTCTTAGGCTTCACCCTATTCCAAGTATCCCTAAAGTTTAAAAAACAAAGCTAAAAAAACTGCAAGTAAAAAGTAGTAAAGAACAGAAACAGAGGTATTAAGCAAAGAGCAGTGAAAGACTTGGATAGCTGAAATAAATTTAAAAAGTGATAATGAGGAGAAGAGGAGATAATAAGAAAAGGAGTCACATAGGAAGGAACAACAAACTATGAAGAAATAAAGAAAGTAATTTTGTTGAGAGTGATGTGCATTTCTTTTTCTAAATTGACTGCTATTCCTGACAGGCAAACTAGCATGCTAAAGGTTTTAGAAAAAGACTGGAGATATGCAATTTCCTAGTGTAACACACAACAATGAGTCACATTTTTGAATATGTAACTACCACAAAAAGCACGCCTTTTATAAATGTTCCTAATATCATAGAGAGTTTTAAATGTGTACATACACTTTTAGAGACATTTCCATATGCTTGGCTCGTGCAATTGCTTCATCTCTGTCCTCAATGGCTAATTGCAGTCTCAACATAACAGCTTCATCACGTTCCTTCTGTGCAAAATATACTTCTTCAACCAGAGCTACCAAAATATATGACACACAATCAATCATAAAAAATAAAGGAGAAATATATACCTTTAGCAAAAGTAAAAGCCATATGCAACTGTTACTTTAAGGACCGCTCATTAAACTGAATTAGTACCAATTAATCCTTTCAGAAGAAATTATTTTTAATAATAGGTACTCCAAAACTGGGATACCACCTCAAACCCCTAAAAAGAGCAAAAATTTAAAGATCTAATAATAGCAAATGTTGTACGCCTGTGAAATAAAGAAAACTCTCATACATGTTCCAGATAGGCAGACATATTTCTACAACCATCTGAAGAGCAATTTGGCAATGTTTATTGAAGTTGAAGACAGGCCTAGCCTAGCACATCCCCTCTTTGGTATGTAGCCTAGAGAAATTCATGCATATATGTAAATGTAAACACGTATAAAAATACTGCAGCATTGCTTATAATAGCAAAAGCTTAGACATAACCCAAATGTCCATCAACATTAACAGGAACAAATAAATTACATTCAGAATGGAATACTACCCAGCACTTAAAATGACTTGACTATGAACAAATGGACAAATCTCAAACACAAAATGTTGGCAAAAATAGCAAGTTGCAAAGTAAAACAACTCTACCCACTATTTATGAATAGACACAATTAATACAAATAATACAATGAGCATGGAAAGGATAAATGCCAAATTCAGAATGGTAATTACCTCAGTGGGAAGCTAGAAGGGGAGAAAAGAAAATGGGTAAAAGAATAAAATAGGACAGAGCTCTGCTGTTACAGTAGTGTACATCTCCACAGAGCAGGGGGCACTGTTGATATAGATTTTAATACAAATGGCATCACCTAGATTTTTGCAGCACTGTATCAGGAGCTTTAATGTTATCTGAAATTATTTCTTAAGCATAATTTTACTGCTTGTATGTTTGAAATCTTACATAATTTAAAAAATATTACTGCAATGTTACAGAAAGAGGGCCTCAAATACCTTATTTATACTGTCAAACTACAAAATAAACTTCAGAAAAATTTTGCAATGCTCTTTAGTTTGTAAAGCATTGGATCTCTGCCCAAGGACTGTTACAGATTAATATACAGTTAATCAAGATAGTTATTAGGCCCAGCATGGTGGCTCATACCTGTAACCCCAGCATTTTGGCAGGACGAGGCAGGAGAATCACTTGAGCCCAGGAGTTTGAGACCATGCTGAGCAACATAGTGAGACCTCGTCTCTACAAAAACACTAAAAATTAGCCCCGGTTGGATGCAGAGGCTCACACTTGTAATCCAAGCACTTTGGAAGGCCAAGATAGGCAGATCACTTGAGCTCAGAAATTCTAGACCAGCCTGGCCAACATGGTGAAACCCAGCTGGAGTCTGGGAGGTAGAGGCTGCTGTAAGCTGTGACTGTGATTCAGTGTGTATGACAGAGCAAGACCCTGTCTCATAATAAAAATTTTTTAAAAATCATTATTGTATTATTTAAATTGTAAGTAGTGGAAAAGTGGTAGTAGAATATTCAGCATGGATCTATCTAGCCAGTCAGTTCATACCCTGGGCAAGATGGCATAAAATTTCATTACGACATTACTCAAAACAATATGCAATTTAAAACTTAGGAACTGTTTATTTCTGAAATGGTTCATTTAGTATTTTCAGACCATAAGTAACTGAAACCATGGAAAAAGAAACCACAGATAAGATGGGACTACTGTATCAATTCTTCATGCTGTGGTTTTATTTGTTTGTTTGTTTGTCTCACTCTGTTGCCCTGGCTGGAGTGCAGTGGTGCAATGTCTGCTCACTGCAATTTCCACCTCCTGAGTTCAAGCAATTCTCCTGCCTCAGTCTCCCGAGTAGCTGGGATTACAGGCATCTGCCACCACGCCCGGTTAATTTTTTGTATTTTTAGTAGAAATGGGTTTTGCCATGTTGGCCAAGCTGGTCTTGAACTCCTAACCTCAGGTGTTCCACCTGGCTTGGCCTTCCAAAGTGCTGGGATTACAAGCATGAGGCACCATGCATGGCACTTCATGCTGTTTTGAAAGAAACTTCTGTCGACTGTAGTACACAAAAATGAATTTTATTTTTCCCTTCTAATTCTATAGACTATCCTTCCAGGAAGGGCAATAATAACAGCTTAGAGAAAGCAACATAGTGGTAAAGTATTTACCAGAATGTATAAATTATGTATCTTGTATAGTATGAAAAACAGCATGGTGAATGGAAGAATATGAATTTTGATTCTGATCTAAGGTACTAAAATTTAGCAACCTTGTTTTGTTAATTTCTTACTTTTAGTTGCATTTCAGGTATATAAAATTAAAAAATCCCAATATTCATGATGTTATAAAAAATTAAATTAGAAAATATATGAAAGCTCTTGGCCAAATAAATAAAATAAAGTGGATCATCAACAAATGTTAGATCCACTCTACCACTACAGTAACCATACTCAAACCACAGACTCACAATGTGACTTAATTCCTAGACAATAATATGGTTTTGATTAATTTGTAGTACTTATATACTCAAAATCAAAGTCAAAATTCTTCAATTTTTAGCCTTTTTCATTGGCAGACAAAAATTATATAAGGGACTGAAAGAAAAATTATTCAGAACCCATTTTATATTGTATGATGCATACCATGATTAAATTAATAATAGTTTATAAAAAACAATGGCTGGGTACAGTGGCTTACACCTGTAATCCCAGCACTTTGGGAGGTCAAGACAGGTGGACGACTTGAGGTTAGGAGTTTGAGACCAGCTTAGCCAACATGATGAAAACCCATCTCTACTAAAAATACAAAAACTAGCCAGGCATGGTAGCACATGCTACCTCAGCTACTCAGGAGGCTGAGGCAGGCGAATTGCTTGAACCAAGGAGGAGGTTGCAATGAGCCGAAATCGTACCACTGCACTCCAGTCTGGGAGACAGAGCAAGATAAGGTCTCAAAAAACCAAAATTCTGGTATTCTAAGATGTTTTGAGGGATAAAATGGGGAGAAATGCCAGATATAGTCACAGGGGGAATAGAGGCAGCAAACCACCTGGTTATGTATGCACCTATGCAACAACCCTGCATGACCTGCACATGTACCCCAGAACCTAAAGTGAAATGAAAAAAAAAAAAGTTTATCATATACTTCTAAGTTGCCTCCTTAGAAGTACAGTAGGCAGCATATCAGTCTAATAAAATACATCTAATTTGCAGACCAGATAGAATGGACAAAAACGATGGTAAATAGTGATATAAGCACAGATTAACATATTACCCTGAAATATTCTGCGATATTAAAAGGTTAAAATACTAATTACTAAACTTTGAATGCCAAGAGGTTTTCTTTCATTTTTATAAACTGTGGCCAGATCTTTACACAATGACTTTTATGCAAATTGTATACCACTTTACATGCAACAGTACCTGATGGAAGAGGTAAGACTAGCATATCAAGGGCTTTAATAATAAGTCTAATCTTCTCTATGCTTAAAGGTAAGTGCTTTATACAGAGGATTTCTTTGGTTCTGTGTGATCAACAGAAAACATTTTTTTAAAAATGTGACTTCAAATCCAAAGACGTATACATGCATTTAAAGGATATTACCATTTAAGTATTCTAAGGTTAAAATTTTAAATACCAGAAAACACACATGCACACACACATAAAATATGGCTGCAGAATTTATAAATGATAAGAATGTTTTTCAAAATTAAGGTATTACTCTAGATTCAATGCAATCCCTACTAAAATTCTACTGTAATTCACAGAAATAGAAAAACAATCCTAAAATTCATATGGAATCACAAAAGACCCCAAACAGCCAAAGCAATCTTAAGCAACTACCATTCAAAATATATCACAAAGCCAGAGTAATCAAAATAGCATAGTGGCTGAGTGTGGTGGCTTATGCCTGTAATCCCAGAATTTTGGGAGGCCAAGGTGGGTGGATCACCTGAGGTCAGGAGTTCAAGACCAGCCTGGTTAACATGGTGAAGCCCCATCTCTACTAAAAATACAAAAATTAGCCAGGCACAGTGGCCCATGCTGGTAATCCCAGCTACTCAGGAAGCTGAGGCAGGAGAATCACTTGAACCTGGGAGGCGGAGGTTACAGTGGGCTGAGGTCGTGCCACTGTACTCCAGCCCGGGTGACAGAGCAAGACTCTGCCTAAAAAAAAAAAAAAAAAAAAACCCAGCATGGTATTGTCATAGAAACAAATACACTGAACGATGGAACAGGATAGAGTACCCAAAAATAAACCCACACATTTATGGTCAACTGATTTTCAGCAAAGGTGCCAAGAACACACAATGGAGGATGTACAATATCTTCAATAAATGGTGCAGGGAAAATTGGATATCCACATGCAAAATGAAAATAGTCATCATCTCATCCCTTATTCAAGAATCAGTTTAAAATGACTGCAGACATAAACACAAAACCTGAAACTGTAAAACTACTAGAAGAAAATATAGGGGGAAAGCTTCCTTAACAGTGGTATAGACAGAGACTTCTTGAATAAGAACCTAACTGCAAAGGCAATGAAAGTAAAAGACGATTAACAGAATTGCATCAAACTAAAAAGCTTCTGCCCACTTAAGGAAACAACAGTAAGAGACAACCTACAGTGTAGGAGAAAATATCTGCAAATCACACAGTAATTAAAAGAATAATATCAAAAATATACAAGGAATTCAAACTATTCAATAACATGAAAACAAATAATCCTATTTTAAAATGAGCAAAGCACTTTGGGAGGCTGAGATGGGCAGATCACTTGAGGCCAGGAGTTCGAGACTAGCCTGGCCAACACAGTGAAACCCCTTTGCTACTAAAATTATAAAAATTAGCCAGGTGTGGTGGTGCACACCTGCAATCCCAGCTACTTAGGAAGCTGAGGCAAGAGAATCACTTGAATCCAGAAGGCAGAAGTTGAAGTAGCCAAGATGGTGCCACTGCACTCCAGCCTGGGCAACAGAGCGAGACTCAGTCTCAAAATAAAATAAAATAAATAAAAATGGGCAAAGAACCTAACAAACATTTCTCAAAAAAGACATACAAACAGTCAACAGTTATATGAAGAAAGCTTAACATCTCTAATCATCACCAGAGAAAGGCAAACTAAAATCACGATGAGATATCACCTCACCTCAGTTAGATTGGCTATTATCAAACAGATGAAAGGTAAGTGTTGGTGTGGATGTGGAGGAAAGCAAACTGTTACGCCCTGTTGGTGGTACTGGAAATTAGTACAGCCATTTTGGAAAACAGTATGAGGTTCCTCAAAAAACTAAAAATAGAGCTACCATATGATTCAGCAGTTCCACTTCCAGGTACATATCCAAAGGAGCTGAAATAAGTATGTTAAAGAGATGCCTACACTCTCATGTTCATTGCAGCATGATTCACAATCGCCAAATATTGTGAGTAATGGGCCAACCAATGGGCCAATCAATGAATAAATAAATTTTTAAAATATGGTACAATGGTATACAAAAGAGCTTTTAAAAAGCTAGGATTCAGCTTTTTCAGCTGGTAAAGCTGAAAAAAGAAGGGATGTTATTTGCAACAACATGGCTAGAACTAGAGGCCATTATGCTAGGTGAAATAAGCCAAGTACAGAGAGACAAATACTTCATGGTCTAACATATATGGAATCTAAAAAAGTAGAACTCACCTAAGTAGACAGTAGAACAATAGCTACCAGAAGCTGGGGTGGGGGTGGATGAGGAAAGCAGAGATACTGGTCAAAAAATACAATTTTCAAGTTAGGAAGAATAGGTTCTGGTGATCTATTACACATCATCAAGGTGACTTATAATTAATAATAATGTGTATTTCAAAAAGCTAAAAGAATGGATTTTAAATGTTCTCATCACAAAGAAACAAAGTATTTGAGGAGGTGAATGTGTTAATCATACTGATTTGATCATTTCACAATGTACGTACACATACTGAAACATCACATTGCACCTCATAAATCTGCAAATCATATATCAATTAAAGGAATAATATATATGATTGTTTGTCAATTAAAAATAAAAAAAAACCTAAAACCAAAATTAACATATTACTGAATGATGTATAACATCTATTAGGTTACACGTGAAATTTGTTGGTTATAAAAAACCTGATTCTGGAATTCAGTACTTTTGAAGGATCAATATGCAACTCTCAAATATTTTTAGTAAAGAAAATTTAATTGTAAACACTGAGCTTTTCCAAGGTAGATGACTATTACAAAGTTCACTAGAAAATCAATATAGCATTTTAGTTGGAATTTGCTCATTAAACACCCACAGCTCTAATGCAAATTATGATGGAATGAATAAAGCAAATACACATGCTTCTTTCTTTTTATTAAATGTAAAATCTACTGTTAATTGCATCTCATATGTCATACAAACTTTTCTCCTTAACTATTAAATAGAAGCTTTAACAAAAGTCATTAGAGATTCTCTTTCTTTGACTTGAATAAATTTCAATATTTGTTCAGTAAAGGTTCACAGCAGTTAAATTACATTAACAAATATTATTAGCTACTATGTAAGCCAACCAAGTAAAATACTTATATTGTAGGTAAAACAAATCATTGGGTGTTTACAATAATATTTGGATATCTCCATTTTTAAACATGGTTATCAAATATCCTGTAATTCTTAGTCAAATGAGAAAGATTCAGAGAGGATCACCCATACCCCCCCACAACCAAATACTCAAATTTGTTTAGTAAGCTAATTGTTTTCTAATATGGGCAAGAGTAAATATGAAGAAGCTGAACCATACTAAGTATGAGTTTATTGAGTCAAGGCAGAGTACATATTTTCTTAGTAGACCCAAGTCTATTGACAAATCCATATTCCACACTTTTCAAACTGCTTTTAAAATACAGTACGAGTGAGACAGTACCTTGGATAACATTCTAGTTTAAACATTGGCTCATGATTCTCTAAATAACATAATTTGGAGGATAGACATTTCACAGAAAAAAAAATCCATCCGTTAACATCTTATGGTAGTAATGTAAATATAAAAGGCTAAATTAAAAAGATGGAAGAAGAAATCATTAGGATTTTAAACATATCAAATAATAACTGGATAATAATTCATGTGGGAAAATTCTAAGCAACAAATATAATATAGATAATAATTTTGAAAAATACCAGACTTTACTACATATGAAAGAATCTCAGATTCTGTGAATATCTACTATAACAGTATTACATGAGGCATAACCATTTGGAGAAGAATTATAATGATATTAAATTGATTCCTTGCAAATATGAGAACAATTAGCATTTATGAAACCACCACATAGTCTAGAATTACAAACACTATATATTTTAATTTCATTAATAATTGTAATTTTTCCTTCTTTGCATAAACTGGTTATTGGGAATTTTAAAATAGATGGTAGATACCCCACACCAGTAGAAAATTAACTAAAACCTACTCTAAGTAGTTCAATGTTTTTGTTTTTGGCAAAACAATGCTGAATTCAACTTATTACTCTAGAACTTCTTTCATAGACTGGACTTTTTTTTTTTTGCACACACATCTTTATGTATATACATATCTAATTACTTCAGAAAATTACTAGAAGTATGATGACTAGATTAAAAGTCAGCTTTCAAAACTCCTAACATATGTTGTCAAACTTTGCTTTGTAAAGTTGCTGTAAATTTATAAACTCAGTACAGAAACTGTTCAAGATTAATTTGAAAATTATGCAAAACAGTATGTTTCAGTAGCAAGACAATGAATCAAACACATTTTTAAAAAACCCTCGATTACTATACACATGTATTTACCACAGAAAACTCAAAGACTATATAAGAAAGTTTTCTGAAAATATGCCCTATGTTACTTTCAAAGATTTATTATATGTGATATTGAAGCTACCTTTTCAATGTGAAAGAGAAAAGTTTATCCCTGAAGCACTAAAATCAGTATTGATAACTGTATGCATTTTGAAATATAACTTAAAAATTTTTGTTTATTTACTAAACAGATTAAATTTTAATAAATACCAATATGAAAATTCTTGAACTATAACTCCTATCTAAACTTTTTCTAATCTCATTTCCTCTTCAGAATCATTAGACGTGTGAAAAAGTCTTTAGATAAATTTCTGAAAAGTTTTTTGTTATTTTTATGTTTTAAATACCTTAACTACACATATTTCCAAATGCTTGATATTATGCTAAAGTCCACTGTATGTTAAACCCAATAAAATATTTCCAGTTGTTGGCTATTCTTATGTATAATGGATCCTCCATCTACTCAAATTTTATTGTTTTTTCAGAAAAAAAAAACATACTTTTCTGGGAAGCAAGTATACAAAATTGGTTATATTCTTTCCTCAAGTATTATTTGACCTGGCACTTGTCAGAATTCATTCTGATTCATATCCATAGAATTTTGTAGCCAAAGACAGTAATATAATCAATAGTCTATTTATCAATACTTCTACCTGCTGTGTTTTACAGAGATGGGCCTTCATGTTCTTATCTGAAATTAATGGTCATATTCATGAAACCCTTTATCTTTTCAAATTAAAAAAATAAAGATAGATATAAATTTAATGTAGCATTATAATTTAATACTCTTAAGGCATTCAAGTATTAGGTTAAAGCTATAATATTTTATTGATGCCTAATATAGACATAGAAAAATGAGATTCTAATGTGTATTATTTCCTAAAAATAAAAATTAGCCATTTTCTATTCTGGTATAGAAAATTAACGTTTGTTTATCTTAATCATTAGATGGTCAACACCATCTGAAATATGATACATAGTAACAGATAATCTTTTTACAAGAGAATAATGTAAACATTTTCTATTATACATTTTTTTCCCATTTTAATCCATTGGGGTGTCTTAATATACTTGCTATAATGGTAGATTACAAGTCTATATTTTTACCATTTACATTTAACCTGAATAGAAAAACTTGTCATAAGTTTCAGGGATTCTATGTACTGATCCTTTTAACAATGAAAATTAAACTCCTCTCCTCCCAACTAAAAGCAAATAAACATTCTCTGTAATAAAAAGATATTGACAATATATTTTTTATTTACAAAGTATCAGTCTAAATTTGCATATATAGAAATAAATCTATGTTTAAAGAGAAAAATCAAATTAAATGCTTGCATCATTGGTACAATAAGCTAAGCAAATTATGTAACCATTGAATTACATGTTAAAATACAGTAAGATAGACTAGATAGAAAATAGACAGATAGATAGATAGATGGAGACTTATAAACACAAGACTAGGAACTAAGGAGTTCTTTTGGCTAAAACCTAATATTGGCTTTATTTCAGTTTAATTGGAAGAGGATCTCAAATTCATCTTCTCCATGAGATATCAGGAACCTGGATTTCTCTTTGTACCAAAGGTTAATAAGAAATGTGTCTGCAAAAGTCAAACAGCATTAAATACCAAAAACTGATTATTATTCTACAGGAGTTGTTCTGTCATTCATAATCTCTCCATGCTCCAACCTTCCACAGCTAATCTTTAATGGATGACATGCAAGAAAGAAAAATAACTAACATATAAAGCAGAGGCTCTAAAGTGAGCTTTTAAGAAATAGAAAAATAAGGCTTTTAAAGATATATAAATATTTTAAATATCACAAAATAGCATATAAAACACTAAATAAATACTTTTAAGTGAAATGTAAGCATCATTTGCATACTATAAAAGTAATAGAATAACAAAAATTAAAGAGACAAAAAAACACTAGACAATGCCCACCAGGACTGTTTAGGAAAAATGAAAGGTTTAATTGAACAAGCTAATTTTAGAAGGCATAAAAACACATCATGGCTGATATAAGAGCAAATTAATGGATGCAAATCAGGCCACAGCATACAATCTTTCATTGTTAAACTCAATTAAACTAAAATAAATTTTAAAATGCTTATGTTTTAATGACTTTTTTTTAGGTGAGAAAAGATACACACCTAAAGAACAAAAATGCAATGTTTCTTCTGTGCTTCTCTAAAACAACCCCTAGTTGTTTAATGAGCTAAAACTCAGTAAAAAGTCTTCAATAGCTACAATGAGGTAAATCATTAATGCATAGGGAGTGAGGTGGTCATTTCAGCTTTTCCTAAGACTAAATAAGACCTGCTTTTTATACATTTTAACTTTTTCCTAGAGGTTTTAAAATTTTTTAAATATTTTCCCACTTTTGAAATAAGGTTAAATCTAAAAATTAATGAAAACTCAAAACTGGGGATCCAATTAAATAATAAATAAAAATTCTCTGTAAACTATTTTAACAAAAGAAATACAAATCAATTCCTTATAAAACAAAACCATTTATTTATAACTATCCCATACTTATCTACATAATTAATATGGGATAGTAATTTACATGACCACACAACAACTAGGAAGACTTTGGATATATCCTCTATTAGATGAAGAAGTCTTGAGAAAACAAGATGGTTACAACATCATCATCTTATCAACATAATTATTTATTGAGTTCCTTCTATGGGTTAAGCACTTCATAAACATTATCTCACTTAAGCATCGAAGCAACCTATAGTAGATTTTAACTAATGCTTAGTGAGGCTGTCATTACACATGATAAGTGGCAAAAAGATTAGAACAAAGGTCTGAATCCAAAGTCTGCACATTTAACCACTACTTACAACATGTATGCTGTATTATGATTGAGAAGTAATAACAGGCAATAAAAAAATGCCTGAAATCCCAAATCTGTCATATTTGCTAATGTATATTCAGCGTCAAACACAGAGCCTAGAACATAATGAGCCATCAATAAATATTTCTTGTTTGATTTGTAAAGAAGTAAGCATAGTTCCTGTGAAACATTTAAGTGCTTAATAAACAGTGTCAATGATGGTGACAATGACAATAATGATGGTGATGTAAAAAAAGAAAAGAAAGGAAAAGGGGTCAACTAGCAGAGATTTTAACATGATACGGGACAGAGCTGATTTTCAAACTCTCATAAAATCACATTAGAATAACAGATTCACGTTATGAAAAAACCAATGGAGAAACAAAGGAAAAAGATTTGAAGCTAAGTAATGGTCAGCATGAAATTTTATCATACATAGACATTGCATAAAAGCTCAAATCTTTTGCATCCCATTTTATTTTGAATTCACATTTTAGAAAAATGAATTAGTGATATGACATATCTGTATCTCAACTGCAATGTTATTTATAATCCAATCCTTTGTTTCTTCTTTTGTTTGTCCATTTTTCAGTTTAGTGCCCTTTCAAAATCTATTAACAGTAACCCAGTAATTTTTAATTAAAAGCCAAACAGTTATCAAATGTCTTCTTATAACTTCTGGAAATAGTGACATTATTAAAGGTTTAAGAATTTCATAAACGTAAAAGCAATAAAATAATATTAATTTGAGCTACAACTTACTGAGTACTAGTTATATAACATGTCCTTTTATATATTATCACTTATCTTTAAAATAATCTGGTAAATTGGTTAATATTCACATTTTCCATGGGAGAAGATAAACCCAAAGAGGATAAATAACTTGTCCAAAGGTAGACAATCAATATCAAGTGCTCAAGCTGTAATTTGAACCTGGATCGTTGTGACTCTAAAGATTCTGGTCTTCCCAATTGCCCTAAACTGCCTACAGAGAACTGGACATCTTTTGTTTTATGTTGCTTACTTGTACTAGATTCTTATAAATTATACAATCACCTTAGAAGACAAAATGGATTAATATATATGTTACACAATAAACATAAAGACAAAAATAAATACAAAGAAAAAGTGTCATGGGTAAAAAGGCAAAACTGGATCACTGCCATCATATGGTTTTCATAAAACCATATGGTCTTTATAGCTCAAATTTTAAAATTAAGAGTGCAAGTAATTTCTAAAAAAAGAAACCACATTTTTTGAAAGCAATGTGTATTTTTTCTAATACTAAATCTATGCTCATTATAGAAAATTGGAAAAAGGTAGAAACTGTTCACTGAAAAATTAATAGTTTCACTTAAAGACCACCATTTGCCTCTTATTTTA
Source organism: Cheracebus regulus (assembly GCA_963574635.1). NCBI lineage: Eukaryota > Metazoa > Chordata > Mammalia > Primates > Pitheciidae > Cheracebus > Cheracebus regulus. Next base: position 10,290 of record CAUYQU010050550.1, on the reverse strand, counting down.
TATAATATACATTTATATGTTTTTTCTTTTTATAAAATCATATTATAAATAGTTTCTCCTATTTCTTTCACCTAATAGTTATGTTTTTCTCATTTCCTCAAATATTCTTAATTATTGCAAAATGTCTCAAATTGTAAATGTATCATAACATTTAATAATTTCCTTATGGTTAGACTGTTTTTAACTCTCTTGCTATCACAACTAATATTATATGAATATCTTTATATATAAATCTCTATATTTTATATACTCTAAGAAAATGCCTACTATTTCCCTAGGGTACCTCATATTTTAATTAACATTTTATTTTTAAAATGTATAGACTTTTTTTTATCCTATTTGCTATTTCCAATGTTTAGTTCAGATGTTTTTATAAGTATTTCTTTTATTGTCAAATGGCTTGATCTTTTTAAACATATATATTCTGGTTAAGTACATTATAATAATTTTATGCATGCATGATTCAAACAATGGAAACCCTTAAATATATACCAATAAGTAAAATATTTGAAGTATCTGCTTAGCTATATTATAAAAAATTAAAGAGTAAATATTATTGCTTAATTAGGTTTTCCCTCCAACAGATAAATGGGCTAGGCAGACACATTAATTCACAATTTTCAATAGGTTATGAAAACCTAAATCTCATCAAATTATTTCTGTAAGACATATGCAAAGTTAACATTATGCAAATGTATTTATTGTAATAGTTTCCTAACAATTAGTATATTTATATATTTGATTATAAAAAGCCAATAAATTTCCAAATTGTTCTGTTTATATTTGAAATATTTATTTTTAACAATTAATTTTTCTTAAAATATGTTACTCTCATATTTTTCCACACACAAAAATAAAAACATTATAGTAGTTTAACATTAACAGAAAAGCAATCATCTAGTATTCAGCTGGTATACTTATTTATGATCATCTTTGTTACATTTTCACAGCAATGTTTAGTTCTATTTTTCACAGTAATATTCTGAAGACAGGCTCTACTAGTTAATCATATTTCTGATCTAAAACAATTCTTTCACATATGTAATCCTATTAAGTAATTTGTAAAGAAGTATAATCTCAGACTAATCATAAAAATTCAATTGTTTCTTAAAAGCATTCCAAATGATATAAAAATGTTAAAATAAATGATGTCTAAAATGGCTCTGAATACAAATGTCTATTCCTTTACGAAATTTCTTTCCTTAACATACTAAAACAATGTAAGAGAGACATTCACAGTGGCATACACAGATGGAGATCATAGACTATTGAGAATCATTTCATTGTATTTATAAAATATCAAAAATACATTAAAAAATTTCTCCTTGCAAAGACTTGTGAGTAAAGATAGACTCCAGAATATATTTAAGGTAATCATTTATAATCTGAAAGTTTGGCAACCTTTCACTTTAATCTCAGGAAAAATATTATCTCTATTAGCATCTACATCATCAGATGAAAACTTATTAATTGCACAAAACAGATTTTTTAATCAAATGTAGGTTTCCATTGGCAATGAATATGTGACTATCTTCAAACAAAGGCGAAGTATTTCCTCTCAAGGAGCTAAAACAATAAGTGGTATTTGAACTGCTGGTTGAAAGGTAGAGGCACTGGTAATCATTATTTCCCCTTGTTTGTTCAGCCCCTTCCAACAAAACAAACAACCTTTTTGTGATTGGATTGACATGGTGTTAACAATGCATTTAATGCCCAAATCAGTATGAATACAGGTAAAGCTCTCACTAATACCAGTACCAGGATGTTAAAGCCACCTATTTTCTAAGCAGCCAAAAAAAAAAAAAAAGGGACAGAGCTTCCCCTCCTTTGGCAAATAAGCCAGTATGCTAGTACTCACCAAGATACACCATATAATAACCTTGTGTGTGATTCTTAAGGCTATACATGTTATACTCATCTACTATACCTGCTGTCTTTTCAGCAATTTTAGCTTCTGTTTCTTTCTCTTGGAGTTCCAGCTTAAACTTTAGTTTTCTCTGTTCTTTATCTTCTTTAGCCAGTTTCTCTTGAAGCTAAAGCACATTAAAAAAAAAAATCATAGATTTTTATTTGACAAATGTCTTGCAAAAATATAACTAATTTCAAAGTAAAGTTTTTGTTTTTTCTTAATTCTTATAAAATATTATATTTAACTGCCTAGATATATAACTCCAGAAAAAAATTAAGAATTTAAGTTATTTATAAAGTAATAATTACCTGTAATAATATAGAAATTGTAAAAACATCACAATATACACTTAATTTATTTAGTTATATATGTATGATTAGGCAAATGAAATTCAGAGAACCAATATTATTTTTAAAAGTAACTACTGCAGGCCGGATACAGTGGCTCGTGCCTGTAATCCCAGCACTTTAGGAGGCCAAGGTGGGCAGATCACCTGACGTCAGGAGTTCAAGACCAGCCTGGCTAACATGGTGAAACCATGTCTCTACTAAAAATACAAAAAATTAGCTGGGCATGGTGGTGGACACCTGCAATCCCAGCTACTTGGGAGGCTGAGGCAGGAGATCACTTGAACCCAGGAGATGGAGGCTGCAGTGGGTTGAGATTGTGCCATTGCACTCCAACCTGGGAAACAAGAGGGAAATTCCATCTCAAAAGAATAAAAATAAAAGTAACTACTGCAAAAGCAGTCGCATCCATTCTTTTTTCTTAACACAAAATATTTGGAAGGGATTCACCTAATAAAATAATGGATAGCAATGCTTTACAGTTTATCTAGTAAGTCCAATATTTTGGAACAAAATTAAGATAATAATCTTAATATCTGATACAAATCTCCCTTTGAGAAACTACACCATCCTATTCCATTCAAATTTGCACTGATACCTGACTCATAATTGGCATTTAATAAATAACCGCTAAATGAAAGTACAGAAAACATCTCATGCTTTCATAAGAATCCCTCCAAATGCTTTTTTAATTCCTTCCTAGGCTTCTGTCATTTTAGTTGTTTTCCTTCAGACATGATCAACATTCCTAACATCATGCTTCAGTTTGATTAGGTCAAACGTCTAGAATATTAAAATTAGAGAAGTAGGTAGAGGTTAAAAAAAAAAGAAGGTATAGAAAATGTACATTATTTAATAAAATTATTTAATGATCACATGAATATAACTAGAATAAGAGTCAGAATAGAAGATAAAACATAACAAGACAAATTGTATTGGATAAAATGCAGCAGTATAAGATAAACACAAGGTAAATTACAATATTGCCAAGCCTTGCTACTGAAATGTTTAATTACATCTATTATTGAGGTCAAATGTAGGGCACAGATACTAATAAAAAAAAAATTAAGAAAGTAACATGAAACCAGTGCATTCTATTTCTCATTCTCTATAACACTCAAAGTTTTACTAAAATTCGAATGAATCTTTTTTTTTTTTAAGATACCTATACAAGGAACCAGGGGTTGGTTTATGAAAAAGGAAGTGCTAATACAGGCTAGCAAGGTAGGAAACCAAAAAAAAAATGTTGTCATAGTCAACCTCTTAACTCAACCATATCCTGATGGCAAGGTATGGCAAAAACATAAAGCTACTGTTAAATGATTAAAGTACAAAATAAAGCTGAAATACGATAGTCAATAAAGGAAATTTAGAAGATCAACAGCTAAAAGCATACTATACAATTATCAGACGTTCCATATTATACCTTTTTATTGCTCATTCTGAGATTATTCAGTTCTTTTAGAAGAAATGCTATTGTCTTCTCTTTATCTGAGTCTGAAGTAACTTGACAAGGAGTCATAGATTCATAATGCATATCATGTCTATGTTCCATAATGCTGTAATAAAGAAACTGATTAATGTTCAGAGTAAGACAAACTAATTTTTTTGACATTTTGTATGCTACTTGAGAACAGTACCAACATAAGCAAGTAGTATAAAGCAAGGGAAAGGAAAAGAGATGGCCTTTTTTTTTATAGGCCTTATATTAAATTTGTAAGCATAGGTAAATCTTGGAGTCACTAAGAAGAAATTTAGTAAGGGCTGGGACAGTCAGTGCAGCTCTATTTACCATGTATATCTTCTGTTGTAATTATACTAGATATCTCATAATCTGACTTTAGCCCAATCTCTACTATTCACTTTACCCATGTGGCTATAAAATGTTTATCCCTACTTCATTCTTCTGTGCTTCTACCCCCCAAATATGTACTCCAATCTACATCTTAGTAAGAATCTTGTAAAGTGTTAAAAGGTTATATTATATGTTACTAACCATTAACACATCTACTGAATAATCTGAAAGTAGAAATAAAAGTTCCTATGAAAAACTCTGTTAAAAATAGTATGGTGTAAAGTATTATTTTGTCTAGACTGAAAATACACTAGTCACTGAAACTTCTTTTTAAATCTAATAATATTTTTATAGCATATGACTAATTATCAAAGTTCCTTAATCCCATAGTTAAAAGTATAAGGTATCACAAATTCAAATCCTTTCATGAGCTAGGTAGGCAAGGTGAATGGGTAAAAACTGAGAATGTAAAACAATAAGGAAGGCAAATGGTAGAGCACAAGGCCCTTTTAACAGCATTCAAATTCATTTAAATGAAAAATAGTGCTAACCCACACCAAAATGCACATTTGGGCTTACCTTATCCTGTAGCTGCCAGTTTTTTACTTTTATAAATGATATCTCATGTATATCAATTTAACAGTTATTTCCAAATACATAAAAAAAGGTAACAGAAAATAATATTGAACAAGATAGAATTAAACCTCACTGTCTTTCTTCAGACGCACTTTGTGTTTTTCCACTTAGTTAACTAGACATATCATATCCATATCACAGAAACAGTAGAAAACCCTGGTAGATTCCCCAAATTCTAATGAGTTTAGAATTAGCCAACTCCAAAAAGAAAGAAAGGAAAGAGGAAAAAAGGGAAGAAGGGAGAAAAGAAGAAAAAGTTCTTTCAATTTCCACTCTCTCTTTTTTTTTTTCTTGAGACAATCTTGCTCTGTTACCCAGGCTGGAGTGGAGTGGCATAATCTCAGCTAACTGCAGTCTCCGCCTCCTGGGTTCAAGCGATTCTCATGACTCAGCCTCCTGAGTAGCTGGGATTACAGGCATGTGCCACGACACCTGGCTGATACTTGTATTTTTAGTAGAGACAGGGTTTGTATTTTTAGTAGAGACAGGGTTTCACCATGTTGGCCAGGCTGGTCTCAAACTCCTGACCTCAAGTGACCCACCCGCCTCGGCCTCCCAAAATGCTGGAATTACAGGCAAGAGCCACCACGCCCAGCCCCAGTTCCTACTTTCTAAATCTAAGGCTGTGAGCACTTACTTGGATTTTTCAGTAGTGCAGTAAACAGACTCATCATCTGGATAAGAACTGATGATCTGAAAATTCCTTGATCTCTGCCCTGGCCATTCTGTGTTCTCATAACTTATTTCATTAACTAATGCAGTGGATTTCTGATGCATATTTTCCTCAGAATTCACAGTCAGTTGCTTATCTGGCTGTGTACTTTTATTTATCCTTGTGGTTTCTTGTTCAAGATAACTGTGGGTTATATCTGTATTTAAACAAACAAAATAACACATGATATATCAAACACCATAACTACATATTAAATCATTCAATCAAATAAATATTTTTGGAAATATTCTCAAAGCTTCAAAGATATAATTTCTAGTCTTATTTCTACTGTAATCAGATAAGCAGATACAGTGTAGTTTTTACCATTAAGACTTCCATTTCCACAGACAATAGATATTTAGGATAGTGGTTCACAACTCTGACTGCATGTTGGAATAACCTAAGGAGATTTTTTAAAATCCTCAGAGCTTAAAAAATCTCTGGGAGTGAGACCTAGTCTATATTTCTGAAGATCCCCAAATGATTCCAGCATACGCTCAAGGCTGAGAATCACTGATCTGGAGGTATCATTTTCTAGGTTAACTTTTCTAGATTTCTGAAAATAGTATATAATAAGTTAATGATTATAGTGAAAAGTTAATATATGTGGAACTCTGGTATTAGACTGCCTGGGTTAGAATTCCAGCTTTGCCAGGTGCATCACTTTGGGCAAGTTACTCAACCCATCCTGCCTCAGTTTCTTTTTTGTAAAATGGGTATATAATATTTGTTGCTAAGGACTGAGTTAACATATACAAAATACTTGGCCTAGTGCCTGACACATCAATACATGTTAGTTATTATTTTTGTAATCATCATCATATTAAAATAGACAAAATACAAGGAGAATGATTTCTAACCTTCATCTCCAGGAGGTATTATACATCAGAGAAGATACTTTGCAATGCCTATCTCACAAAAATTATCTTAAGCTACAGCTAGTAAATAATGGCTATTTGAAAGTGACAATGTATATTTAATGACAGTAAAGTTTTGGGGAGAAAATGACACACAAATACATACACAGAGCAAACTCGTGCACTAGTAAATCAGTTCAACATGCCCCAATACTGATTGTAACTTTATTATTTAGGGCAGAACTATTTCTTGAACTTTAAAAGGCAGATGACGCTCACCTGATTTTTGGTGGTGCCTTTTTTAACCTGCCAAACTTAAAACCCTTGGAGGCACACACGAGTAGTTTTATTTTATTTTACTCGATTTTTTTTTTAGATGGGGTCTTGCTCTGTTGGCCAGGCTGGAGTGTGGTGGTGTGATTAAGGCTCACTGTAGCCTGGACCTCCTGAGCTCAAGTAATCCCCTTGCCTTGGTTTTCTGAATGCCTGGAACTAGAGGAGCATGCCACCTTGCCTGGCTCATTTTTATGTTTTGTAAAGATGGGGTCTTGCTATTTTGCTCAGGCTGAGAGTTGTTTTAGAATTTGAAAAGGGGGGGGGCACTTATAAATAAAATACCTCTAATAAAAATATTCACTTTTTAAAAGAAAAAATTATTTGCTAGTATATTTGCTGAAATTAGGTATAGCCAGTTATGAACTCTAGATCTTGGACATTATTCTTATTGATAGCTAGAAGCTAGATGAGTATCATTTGTTTTTGGTAAATTACTCTCTATTTCACTCTCAAGGAATGAATTAGAAGAGAAAATGTCCTATCATAATTATACACTATAAGACTGCTGTGAAACTTCAACATTATATTAACTTAAATTTGACAGTTTTAGGAACAGATACATCTGAAGATTACTTGTTCATACTTGACATCTCAAAATTCTTACTTGGTTTGCATTAGATGGTTACCATGCTATTTTTCTGTAATAGGCTGCCATTAGTATAATGGAACTCTCAAAATTTGAATGAGAAAAGTTTATAAATGGGCACTAAGGAAAGCCTCTATATCATTAACAGACCATGCTTTCTAACACATATAACATATAACATTGTAAGTAACTCAAATGAAAAACAATCAGAAATAGTTACTGAAAGCATTATCAAAATAACAAAATTGCCCCTAGGGACTATTTCTTAAAAACTATTAGGCCCCACACTCTTCTTCAGTTTATGAAGTTCCATGTTTTTTCAAAAGGAAAAAGAATGGTCCATGGATCACTACCAACTATGAAAGCCCCCAGGTCCCCATGACAGCTGCACAACTGCTTCAGCCTCTTTTTCAATGCTTTTCGGCCTGTTTGAGACCAACTTTACCATTATCTACAACTTGTCCCAAGTTTTAATCACCAGATTTCTAGATCTAATTCAGTATATTTTTTCCTTTTAGTTTTTTATTCCTAACCTCCTGGTGTTTACTTGACCTTATCTCTGTTATTTAAACTCACTATTTGTTTACTAGTTTTATAGTTCTCTTCCTTCGGCTATAACCTAATGTCAAATTTTGTGATCTCCTGAACTCTTGATAAATCACCAATATTTCACTTGTGACCATACTATCTTCTTCAAACTTACAGCAGATATGGAAGCATCCCAATAAGAGGACTGTTTGTTGACCCTTCCTGGGTCTTAGTAATTACAACTCCTTGAAGTTTTATTACAATGCATCAATTTCTGACACACTCTAGACTTTCATTCTAAAATTTAATTTTAAATGTTTAATATTTTTAAAGAACCCATACTGTGTGACTTGGCTCTATTTCTGGATATTTCTCATTTTGTTCAGTAGTAAAAACTTTCAGATTTCTAATTCAAAAGGGTCATCAGAAATCTGAAGCTTGCTCTGCAAATCAGACTATCCATACCCTTCTACTGAAAATTTATTTTAAAAAGATTTTAAAAAAATTTTTTAGAGTCAGGATCTTGCAATGTTGCCCAGGCTGGCATCAAATTCCTGGGCTTAAGCAATCCTCTCACCTCAGACTCCCAGTCTCAGAATTTAATTTTACTTTAGAATAAACATAGCTGATTTATAAAAATTTTCCTGTCTTTTTTTTTTTTGACCAACTATTTTGGCAAATATGATCCCAGCAAATCAATATTAAATTCTCTGAAGGCTCTCAATACTCTTCCTCTGTGCCATCCTGCATTATACTATATTAGTATTCAAACACTTGTATTAATTTATTTATTCATTAACTTACTGATCATTCATAGAAAACTTACAGTGTGATATGCCTTGTGGTAGGTACTGGGAAAACAAAGATGAGTAAGAAACAAACACTCCACTCAAAGACTCTCTAGTACAGTGAGGATGGCAAATTCATCTAATGATCTGAATACAACATAATAAAGACTATGCTTGGGCTATGGAGGCCAAATACATACAATATGCTAAGCATACTAATACTCACCTGGAAGACTCTAGGAAGATTTCACAAAGGCATTTGCTCCAGAAAAAGGACAAGTGGGGTTATGAGAAGTAAACTGCCAAAGGATAGCCAGAGTTACATGAAATAAAAAGTTAACAGATTACAAAAATAAGAAGAGAATAGGAAGAATAGGAATAGATATAGAGGAGAAGGAATCAATTTTAGGAAAAATGAAGAGACATTTCTTGTATTGAAATGACAAGATGTTATAGTCAGGAAGAAAATTTCTAAAATGAGTAAACAGTTAAGAACAATGTCCAAGGTATGGCTCATCTGGAAATGGGTTGATGATACAAATTAAAAGTGAACACACTTGGAGAGGAGAAAATCAAGAGGTTAAAGTGCTGAAAGTATCACATTTGAAGGGCACTGAAGTCATATAGAGAAATGGCAGAAAATGAAAGGAAGAAATGAGAGCCAAATGTCAAAGATTTCAATGACCGCAGAAGCAAGCTAAATGAGAAGGCTGACAAAAACTAACAGTAGATAATCTTTCACTTTTACCTTTTTATTTTGAAATAATTTGTCTTATAAAAAAGTTACAAAACAGCACAAAGAATTACTGTATACACACTACCTAGACTCCCCAAATATTAACATTTTATCATACTTGCTTTATTAACCATTCTTTCTAAATGTATCTACACAAATACCATTTTTTTTTTTTTTTGAAAGAGGGTCTCCCTCTGTCCTCCAGATTGGAGTGTAGTAGCACAATCATGGCTCACTACAGCCTTGACCTCCTGGGCTCAAGCAATTTTCCTGTCTCAGCCTTCCAATTAGTTGAGACTATAGTTGTGTGCTGCCATGCCTCACTACTTTTTTTTAAAAGTTCTCTGAAAGAGAACTATAAAACTAGTAAACAAATAGCAAGTTTAAATAGCAGAATAAGGTCAAGTGAACACCAGGAAGTTAGTAATAAAAAACCAAAAGGAAACATACATTGAATTAGACCTACACATTTGGGACAAGTTGTAGATAATGGTAAATTTGGTTTCGAATAGGCCAAAAAGAGTTGCCATGTTGCCCACGCTGGTCTAAAACTCCTGGGCTAAAGTAATCCTCCCCTCTCTCCCTCCCAAAGTATTGGGATTACAGGCATAAACCACCATGCCGGACCTCACAAATTTTTTTTTCTGAAACAAAAAAAGTTACAGGCATGATGCACTTTGACTTTTCGACACAAATTTTTTTTTCTTTTCTTTTTTTCTAAATTTTATTTTTTATTGCATTTTAGGTTTTGGGGTACATGTGAAGAACATACAATATTGTTGCATAGGTACACACGTAGCAGTATGATTTGTTGCCTTCCTCCTCTTCACCTATATCTGGCATTTCTCCCCATGCTATCTCCCCCCAACTCCCCACCCCCCACCGTCCCTCCCCTATTTCCCAACAGACCCCAGCGTATAGTGCTCCCCTCCCTGTGTCCATGTGTTCTCATTGTTCAACACCCGCCTATGAGTGAGAACATGCAGTGTTTGATTTTGTGTTCTTGTGTCAGTTTGCTGAGAATTATGGTTTCCAGGTTCATCCATGTCCCTACAAAGGA